>JAWLST010000070.1:0-178494 GCA_037043885.1 Penicillium goetzii | reverse complement strand
CTAACCCTAAGCCTAACCCTAAGCCTAACCCTAAGCCTAACCCTAAGCCTAACCCTAAGCCTAACCCTAAGCCTAACCCTAACCCTAAGCCTAACCCTAGGCCTAAACCCTAAGCCTAACCCTAATAACCCTAAGATTTTTAAGTATATAATCTTTAGCGAATAAATGTAGGGGTAATTCGCTAAGCTATCGGAACTATTTAACCTAATAATAATCCTATTACGAAGGGTAGGGTAATAGCCCTTAATAGGGATACTAGGTTTCCAAGGTAAACCGAATATACCCTATAATACCTAGGTATTAGTAGGTACTATAGGCCTCCCTAACCCTAACGAGTACGCTACTTATATCGGTCCCGAGTATACTAGAATATAGTGTATTCGGTAAGTAGGGTCGGGCACGTAACGTAACAAGTTTATTATTAATTATATAAAAAGTATAGGATTTAGGAATATTAGTAATTTAGGTAATAATAGTCCCTATAGATATATCCGCTATAAAGTTACTATAGTCTGTTCTTATTATAGGTAACTTAGCGAATAATAGACTATATTATAGACTTATATTAGTAGTTAGCTAGTTAAAATAGTTATATAAAATTAAAAATTATTAAAATTAGAATTGGGGTTAGTTAGTATATTAAAATTTAAATTAGAATTAACTTCGCATTAAGGGTTATTAAGAATTAGTATTAAATTAAAATTAAATTAGCTAAAGGGTAATCGGGCGTAGAACCTAATAGCGTATCGAACGCTACTATATAAAGGAAGTAGATAGAGTAAGGAATAATCTTAGTTCGAACTACTATATAAGGAGTCTCTAAGGAAGAAGAAAGAAAGGAAAGAAGAAAAGGGCCTAAATAGGCTAATAAAGGGCTAGTCCTTGAATCAGCCGTCATAAACAGTAAACAAGACTCAAGAGGGAAGATCCTATAGGGAGATTCTACCAATAAGAAATACAGATTACTATCAATATTCAAATATGAGTTAGGTATAGTCACTTAGAGGACCTACACAGTCTCATACTACTATCATCACTTAATTGTCGATTTCTTGGTATCGGGTAATAGATAACTAGGCAATCATTATGACCCCTGTGAATCACCCTGCCTTCCCCTCAAATGGCGTGTACGGTTCACGAGAAACTTGCAAAAGGAATACATAGCACTCATTCTTCCTGGACCGTGTCATCAATAGTTCTTGAGATAATCCATATACTTCTTCAAAAGACATTTGTCAAAGACAGGGAACTTCAGTCCACCAGGGTAGTTCGCAAGAGCCTTCATGGTGTTAGTACACTGATAGGAAGGCATATTTTCGTACAACTCCCAGCGCGTCAAGCCGTTCAATACTTTCTCAGCCAACATAGGCTGTAACGGCTGCAAACGCTCCGGTGGATTGGCAGTCAGCCTTTCAATCCATTCTTGATACGGCAAGCATCTGATAGGGACGCTTTCCACTTCACCAATAAGATTCATGGATTGATTCATGTCAAGGGAGACCTCTCGGGTTGGTGGAACAAGCTGATAGACACGGCCCAGCGAATCAGGGGAGGCTGCAATATGCAAAATGGCCGAACTGACAAAATCAATCGGCACAAATTCTTTACGCTGGTTTGGTAGCGAAGGGTAGCACCCCAAGTCTCGACAAGCCATAATGAGTCGACTGAGGAAGTCACCTGGATTGCAGGCACCTGTTTGGCTATGCCCTGTAATAAAGCCCGGGCGATAGATGGCAATCGGAAATCCACGGTCTCTGAGACGTCGTAGAAGCTCCTCGACAACCCATTGACTCTGGGCGTACCCATGGTCGTAGAGAATGGCTTTTATGTGAGGCAGGAGAGACTCTTCTTCCCTGATAATCGTGGCACCTGTGATGTAGCCCGTCGGTCCAAAGCAAGAGATGCTGGATACATAATGCACGGATTTGAGGCGACCGGTGCAGGCGAATCGGACTATGTTTACTGTACCGAGAGTGTTTGCCGGACGATGAAGCGAGTACGGTTGGGTGTAGTTGACGCGGGCACCTAGGTGGAAGACTGTGCTAGCCCAGTCCGCGAGCTCATTGAACTTAGCGACGCCTAATCCGAGATATCTGTCCTCTAAAGCGCCCGGGAAAGCCAGCAGCTTATCTGTGAATTGATCTTCCCAGAGATGATACTTGGCTAAGGCTGCACGGAGACGTTCCTTGCCTGCAGCTACAGAATTGGCTCGAACGAGGCAGCCAATCTGGCAGACGCTTGGGCTACGGAGAATATCTGCGAGCATAAATGCCCCAACGAATCCTGTGGCACCAGTCAGGAATATGCGGCCCTCAAAGTCGCTGCACCAGTCTATCGGGGCTTCCTGGGGGGTAGGCAGGTCATCTGCAAGGGTGGTATCGGCTATCCAGGTATCAGTTTCATTGCGAACAGTCTCGGATGTGCCGCCCTGTTGCTTGTTAATGACAGCCGAAAGGGCCCCCAAGGTGGGGTTATCGTATAGAGTCAGAAGAGAGATTTCCGTGTTAAAAGTCCGTCGGATTTGGCTAATTAGAAGGGAAGCTTGAAAAGATGTGCCACCAAGATTGAAGAAATCATCGTTGTCCTCATAAGTGCGTTTAGAAAGGGCTAATATGCCTGCCCAGAGAGTAGACAGAATAGACCGGGTATCCTTGCAAACCGCGTTGTGTTTGGGAAAGGGAAGTTGCCACCGTTTGCAAAAAAGTTGACTCAAGTGCTTGCGATCCACTTTGGCGTGGCTATTGAGAGGCATTTTAGAGATCAATTCCAGATGCGGTACCATGTAGTCAGGCAGGATGCTCTTCAGGCTATTTATTGCTGCGGCAATATCTGGGGGGGAGTGTGGGTCCGCAGGTGTTACATAGCCCACAAGGAGTGAACCAGCACCTTCCTGTGGTGAATTGATTTTCATCGCCACAGCTTCTGAAAACTGGCCAGACTTGAGCAAGCCGGCTTCAACAGCATCAAGTTCAATTCGAAACCCCCTGATCTTCACTTGATGATCAAGACGACCCACGTATTCGATTTGGCCATCTCGGCGCCGCCGGACAATATCTCCAGTACGATAAAATCGAACAGGTTTAGAATTGGAAAATCCGCTGAGATTGATGAAAGATTGTTTGTTTTTCTCGGTGTCATGGGCATATCCGGTTGATACGCCGGGGCCTCCGATCCAGAGCTCACCCGCATCACTTTCCTTCCCAAGTTCATCGGCGATATAGATAATGGTACGACCTATGGGCATACCAATAGTAATGGACCCTGCTTGGACATCCTGGAGAGTGACTTCTCGAGCCAGAGAGAAGACGCAACATTCTGTGGGACCGTAAGCATTGATAAGCATATTCGGAGGTCCTTCGTTCAAGATAGTTTTTATGGCAGCTAAATTAGCAACTTCACCTCCAATGAAACAGATGCGTAGCTTCGCAAAGGCACGTGGGTAGATAGAAGCCGCAAGATTCAGAAGAGCTGTGGTCGTGGCCATGATTGTAATATGCAGACGTTCAATTTGCTCTGCCATAACCGGAATATCGAGGAGGCTAGTTTTGCATAGAACCGCAATACGGGCTCCCCGAAGCAAGGCACCCCAAATATCTAACAATGAGACATCAAAGCTACTGTTGTTAACGTGGGCCACAACATCTTCATTGCGTATTGGCTCGAATGGCGCGTGAAAAACAACGTGAAGGATAGACCGACCCGCAATCTGCACGGCTTTCGGCTGGTCGGTTGTACCTGACGTGTGAATTAAATGAGTACGATGGCATAGATTGCCTACGATGGGGTATCCATTCGGATTGGGCGATTCTTGGCTGATTAGCGAGTTCGGCCCTTCGATCAAAAAATGCAAAAATGGGAGATCCCGCTTCACATTTTGGGAGTCGATGAGAACATATCGTGCGTTGAGCCGCTTGAGGCGGCTTTGAATTTGATGATCTGGAAGTGTTGGATCCATTGGGGTACATGTACCACCGGCATAGAGGATAGCCAACTGGGCAACAACATCGGCGAACCCGTGTTTCACTATAATCCCAACAGGCTCTTCGGGGTTCAGATCCTTCTCGAACAATCTGTGAGCTACTTGACAAGCTAGTAGATGTAGCTTTTCGTAGGTGATCGAAACATTCCCGTCGACGATGGCAAGGGTGAAAGGATGTCGTTGGACTTCATCGTAGAATAGTTGTGCAAGACCTCTGTTGTTTTTCAAGGCAGTCTCGTACTCGGTGTCAAAATATCTAGCCACTGAAGACATCATAAATGACGTGAGATAAATAATACACCAAACTGGGCAAACATCTGAACATAGAGTTGAAACTTGATGAACTATGAGCCCAAAGAGAAGACTTGAGCCTTTTTGAGTGGATTCTGGGTGGCATTTGTGAATTTCACCATTTTTTTCAGGGAGCCACCTTCCCATTCTTCGACTACTAACTCAAAGTGGCACAGTGTAACTTACCTACCTAGCCATGCTTGAAATCTAATGTCGTGGTAACGTTACCATATTTGAAATTCCCCACCAGCGCCTCAGAAAACACTGAGTTAGGTCCTGTTGGGCATAATATGCCCTTTCTAACTAACGAATTAGTGTGACAGTAATTGTAATATACATGCGGATTGTACTACATGCTATACTTTGTGTGCAATTAATTGGAACCCGATAGTTCCTATTGGTATTGAGAAAAAAAAGAATTGAATGATTGCTCTGTCACACTACTACAAGGTCAAACAACCCGGGCGTCATTATCACATCATACGATCTAAGTCGGGCGGTGATATAAAATTATGAGTAAACTTTGCCCGCCATATATCTTATGATACTAGTCGGCTTTAGCTCTAATGTATGAACATCAACATACTTCACTACGAATGGCATTTGTCATTGCTGTTATTGGTGCGACGGGTAATCAAGGTGGCTCGGTCGTTCGTTCGCTGCTTCAAAATCCCTCTTTCAAGGTTCGTGGTATTACTCGGAATATTAACTCTGAAGCTAGCCAATCTTTGATCTCTGTTGGTGTGGAGATGATTCAAGCAGACGGATTCAATTGTGATGAGATGGCCGCTGCGTTAGAGGGCGCATCGGGGCTATATCTCAATATCAACTCAGACGACACCGCTTGGAAGGACCGTAATGGCCCAACCGAATTTGATCTAGGAAAGGCAATAATTAATGCCGCAGTTCAAGCGGGTGTAAAGATTTTAGTTTACAGTGGCGGCCCTCCATGCTCACAGATGACTGGTGGTAAAGTCAGTTGTAAGGCAATGGACAGTAAGTATAATACTGTACAGCTTACATCATTGCGGATGCTAAGTCTCCAAAGTGAAAAGCCAAATTGGAAATTATGCAAGAAAGCTTGAGGTGTTTCAAAATATTGTCATCGTTAATCCCGCGTGGTACTTGGAGAACTTTCTCGTCAAGGAGGTTGCTCCCGCCTTTGGAGGATTCCCACACTTCCCGGACGAGGAGGGGTTTTTGACCTTTCGAGTGCCGAACTGGGGCGGAGACAACAAGGTCCCCTTCCTCAGCATTACAGAAGACTATGGAGACATTGTACATGGTATTTTCCTGGACATCGGGCAATACAACGGCCGCATTATTCACGGAATGAGTGATATCCTACGATTTGACGAGGTAGTGGCCACCTTCCAAGAAGTTACAGGAAGAAAAGCCAGATTCCTACCAGTTCTTCCCTCGTGGGAGTCCTTCGATACTCAAGGTATTCCCGAATTGGAGGATGTCAAGCTCATGTTTGGCCTCACCCAGAGTACTGGGGGTAAGTACTTTGGTGATGAGCCAAGCGAAATTCATACGGCTACTTCATTGAAACGGGTCAGCACGGCGGCACTGGGACGACCTCAAAAACTACAAAATCTGGTAACAGTCAGAGAATTCTTCCGAAAATACTTTTTGCAAAATGTGTACGGTGATGATCAGTCAGACTGAATGGGAAGTGAAATCACAATGATTCGTTCCGGAAATCCATTCCTTCCAAGATGAGTCATTCCACGAGTAGTAGTCATAGTTCACTTCACTCGGCAGTATAACTCTTTTTTCTGCCATAAACAATGTAACTAGGTTGGTCAGAACATTTTGACAGAGGGTAGAGGGAGGCTTGACATACATAGGCCACCACGCATGAATTGTAGTGTCTTCCATTTCTTTCCACACAAGCTGCAGGTAGGCATCGACTTCTTGAGGTTTTATACCCTCTATTGAACACAGATAGTCGTGACCCAGTCGCTTATGACCGGCCTTGTGAATATGTACAGCGATCTCGCCGATGGCTTTGTCATGCGGGTCCTCTGGCCATGAGTTCATTGGCAACTTCTTCATATGCACTGTGACATTTGAAAATCCTGCTTCTTCCAAGAGCTTTCCAAAGTTCACCGCCATCGTAAGACTTCGTCCAGAGTCATCTGCAGCCTTGATCAAGCGATCGTTCCATTCAACCAATCGGCTGTTGGCTTTGAGACTCCCGTCTGAAGAAAGACAAGGAAAAGAAATGTCAAGGGCTTCGAACCACCCATCTGGGTTGAGATTGAAGAAGCACTGTTTGAAGAACTCGGGCCAGTTGGATAAACACCCTATAAGCCACCGTGCGTGGATATAGTCAAAGCCAGGTTGGACTGGCCACGGCTGCTCCAGATCACCAACAATGGTTTTGATATTTTTGCGCATGCTAACTGGAGTAAGCCAGCCAATTGTGGAAAGGATCCATAATAGCACTTACGGGTTCGATTCGGCTTGTTCAAGGTCTATTCCACTTATCTATAATATCGATTAGCTTTAAGTTCAATACTCTGAAGTATGAAACATTACGATTGAATCCGGGTTTGTAAGTGCTGGCCAGGCATTAATACATTGTATTGATTCTCAAAGTGGGATAAATACCAAAATCATTCATCCATCTTCCTTTAATTTTGGTATCAGTGGTTGCTTTCAGTCAACAGTCTCAGAGGGAAATGCTACCGGTGCCACATCCTAAGTCCAGAACCCTTCGCGGGCAGCTGACTGGTGCCCAATGTAGCCTTCCATCGCCCATAGTGAGGCACAATTGATGAAGATCATCTAGGATATATAATCAGTGCTATTGCAGACGTACCATGGGAAATCACAAACCAAGCCGTCCCATCTCATCCTGAGGGGAAGGAATGTTAACTATCACTAGCCCAAATCAATTATGTGGATCAGCAGTAGCCTACGTGGCGCATAGTAAAGACCTCTTATCCGAAGAGAAAATCAGACTTTCAAGTTCTATTTCTTCACGTTTAAAGAATAACTTACTGGGATCATTCGTAGCCATGTGAGGTTTTGCGCCTATCTTGACACTTAGGGAAATCATCATGTCAAGGGTGGGTATTTCATGGCTTTTTAAATAGTGAAATCATGCTTTCCGACCACTACCTAGCTGTTTCCTTTGATATGCCGTCTTAAGGATCAGTGGTGGAACTACTTGGTAATACCTTTACTAACTAACTCAAATTTCTCCTTTATCTGGGACCTCGCCCCTATCTATCCGGCTATTTTTTTGCGCGTTTTGGCATACTATTCAATATCAATTATTGGATGCTGCACTATTCCACATTTCCGAGACATTTCAATTGGTCATGTTCCGAGATCAGCCGATTCTTAGCTTATTTTCTCCTTAGCCTAGGTTTTGCATTAGTCAAAGCTCCAGAGTGAATATCAACAGAAAATTCCACTCTCCGATGGGGTAATGAAATGCAGCAAATGGAAATAGGGTTCCAAACAAGAACAATGCATGGTGCTCAGTGAGTACAGCACTGCGTGGCACAAGTCCTACGTTTCTCAAAGCTGTGTCTCCGTAACTCATTTTGATCCATACTCCTTGACCTGGAGTATAGACCTATTCGAAATCTCTGTTCAACCTCATAGCAATGAATTACGCCGAAAGAAAAGTTTCATTCGTCTCGCAACAATGGAAAGCTTCGCAGGTTAAACTACCGAGTCGAGAGTGTTCATGTGTACGACTATATTTCGATGGTCGGGGGCGCCTTAGAGGTAAGCACGCTTATTGTCTCTCACATCCCAGTCAAGATGGTTCGGTTCAAATATCCTTGCCTTTTTGCTATGATTGGTGATCTCCATTTTTCGACCTGCTTTATTCCGAGAAATCAATCCGGCTGCGTGGTTCCATTGGGTATTCGGAAGGAATGGTACGTATCACACTGCCTGTTCTGAAACTCCGACTTCATATCTCTGATTCATTTGAAGGGGTGACTTGCTGCCAATTGAGCGAGTCGCGTACACTGACTGTCCTGTGTATGCAGCGGCAGCCGGCCCATCTTTCATCGGAAGAATACCCCGGGGTCCGAAGCCGATTTGATGACTTTGTCGCGTACGGACCCGATCGAAATCGAGTTATTTTAAGAAGTACCCCAAATGACATTGATCGTCTAGTACCCATATCAATTACACGTTGCAAGTCCATTATAGCGGCCTTTTCTTGCCATGGCATCGGCATTTCATCTGGCTGTGGGAGCAAGCAATCCGAAAGGAATGTGGCTACAAAGGTTATCTTCCATAAGATTTTGCTTCCAATCCCTTTTTCTATCAGTGCCTAATCAGTGGTTCACAATACCAGATACTGGAACTGGCCTCTCTGGACAGACAACCTTGCTGCCAGTCCGCTCTTCGACGCCACTAACACTTCCATCTCCGGCGATGGAGAATACAACCCAGAAGAGCACAATATGCCACTCAGAAATTTAAATCTATCACGCGGCTCAGGGGGAGGATGTACCAAGAGCGGTCCTTTCCAGGACATGGAGATTCGCATGGGTCCATTTCCGGAGATGCCGACCTCATTCACGGAAGTTCCACCACCTGGATTCGCGTATAACCCGCGCTGCCTGAATCGTAGTCTCAATGGCTTTGTGGCCAGCCATTACACTAATGCAACAGCCCTTGCTCGTCTTATGAAATCAACAGATATTGCGGGTTTCCAAATGGTGCTGGACCACTGGCCATCTCAGGAAGACGGTGGGATTGGCCTTCACGGCGGCGGGCATTATAGCATTGGATCAACTTTCCAAGATAATTTTTTCTCCAGCCAAGACCCGGCCTTTTTTCTTCACCACTCCCAAATCGATCGACTGTGGGCAATATGACAAAATTTGGATGATAGCTCTCGGCGATATGCGCTCAATGGAACATGCACCTTCTTCAATCCAAACTGGGCCAAGCTGGTGACGCTCGATACAGTGATGGAATTTGGCATCCTGGATCGGTCCCGACTGGTGCGTGAGGTAATGAGTCCGACGGCATATAGATTCTGTTATGGTTACAGGTGACAGGGCCCGTCAAGCACTGATGAATTGGCTCATGATTAATCGGTCATGGAGCCCTTGCACAGACTGAACAATGATAGTTTGCCACAAAGATGACCATTGAGCGTTTTCATTCCTCTCCCATGGTCTTTTCTGGCAATTGGGCCATTTTGGAATGAGCGTCGATTTAGACATATTATGGCAGCCAATACGTAGTTAGTCTGGAATAATACGCTAGATTTGACTGCTGTCAAGTTCGCCTTCCGTTAATTGGACAAGTGTACCTCAGGCAAAACACCTGGCTCGCCCTCGCCTCCATGACTGAGCAGTTTAGCCAGCCTAGATAGTTAGTTGTTGAGTTGTCATCTCGCGATGATTGTGACGTCGCAATACTCGCGGAACAGTATATTAATATTGGTTTGACCTAGTTCGGCTATAATATTTGCACTATGATTGAAGAGCGAAGAGCGAAGATAGAAGTTGACAAAGAGGTTGATGATTCTTGTGGGAGTGGGACACCGCTTTGGACATTCTGGTTTATCTCCTTTTCAAGACTCGCGCGGTTGAGAAGTGAGCTAGCAAGTGGAGGAAAGAGATATGATTGGCCAATCGCCATTTTCTGTCTGTCAAATGTAGTGCATAATTCTATCCATGGATGGCATCTGTCGGCTGCCGTTGTCACCCGCACTGTGCCACTCGATTCCGCCCGCAAGATGATCAGCTCCGAGGCCACAGGCTACGGAGGCCTATAGTGGCCACCTCTGGCAAGTGGCGTTTTTATTTAATTTCAACGGCAGAATACTTGCTAAGCCACATTGCTGCCTGGTAACCTGAAAGATTAGACTGACAAAGAATTCTGATTTGGCCAATAAGAGGCTATCAATCTGATAGCCCATAACTTATTATATACGATTTGAAGTAACAGGCAGAAAAATAATAGTCACCCCTTCGATGAAAGCTATAGCTATATCCTTAATAGCGGGTAAACGTAGCGACTGGGGCGACCGGAACGACTAGGGCTAAGATCGATTTAGGGCGTTATACTTAAGTAGAGAGGAAGATACAGAGAGAGAATGATATAGAGAGGGAATAATATAGAGAGGGAATGATATAGAGAGAGAATAATGTAGAGAGAGAATGATGTAGAGAGAGAAGAATACAGAGAGAGAGATGTAGAGGGAGAAGAAGATAGACTCACGGGTATTCGAAAGCAGACTGGATTGCCTATTTCGGGTGTGTTAATGCATGATTAAGAAGGTATGCAAGGTAGGCGGTCTTAAAGGCGGTATAGGAAACGCCACTTGCCAGAGGTGGCCACTATGGGCCTCCGTACATAGGCTCGGACGGCCAATTAAAGCTCCGCGCGATTCTTCTGGATGGTTCTTTACATCATCAAATTCTCATTCAAGATTAGATGGCCTTAATAGTGGCCATCGTCCTTGGCTTGATTCTAGTGCTCCTATTAGAAATATGATGTATTCCAGCTTGAAACATGTTATAGTACTACTGGTATTCGAATTTGTGCGTTCTGCATGGGCAAAAAATCTCCCAGCTGGTAATAATTTGTACTAATAAGTTCCATGCTTTTAGATCCTGTAGCTAATCCGCCAGTAAGCAAGAATCTACGATACAAAGCAGGACACAATGCCACTTACTGTTGAAATGCTATGTGGCTGTGTCATCTCGTTGCACCAGTTGATCAAATTTAAGGTAATTAATAAGTATCGGGTTCATGATCCGGAAACGCTGTAGTGCAACCTATTTTATTCCCGCGCCACCAAGTGGTAAACAAACTAGCAACGAATTGTTGGGGATTTGCTTCCGCTCACTATATACATACGAGGCTTATGACACAAATTGCGCCCAAACTCCATGAATCTTGGTAGATGCTTATTCTGCATTCTCTTCCCTTCGTTTATCGTTTTTTATGATTGCCCAGAAGGATGCCGCCATAACATACTAATCATTGGCCACAGAGTTTTCATCAGTGCTCTGCGCCAACAATCTGATATTCCGACCAGTCCTTCTATAGTAAGTTTTTCTGCCTTTCTTTCATGTTACTGATGATCCAAACTCTTGTTTTTGGCGTAAAGTTTCATAGCTTACATTCCCGTCAGTCATGTGCTGTCATACTTGGTTGTAAGGAATATGATATTCCGAATACCCGGCAATGCTAGGCTTACTAGTATCCATCAAAGAATGTTGCATCAGATCCCCGCCTTCTCTGCATATGACGAGAAACGATTTTCTCGCTGCATTGCGCGTCTATGTTTCACTTGCTTGCACTACCGTACCACGAGACAAGTTGTACTCCCCGAGTATAAACACTGAGAAGGCTTTGTTTAAATTTTGAGCCAAAATGTCTGAATTCAATTTCTACAAGTCAACACCGGATTAAGATATGACTAAATTCAAAGTGATTATTGTAGGTGGGAGCATCGCAGGACTGACACTTGCCAACATTCTTGACCGTTATGCTATTGATTATGTCCTCTTTGAAAAACACGCCGTGATTGCGCCCCAGCTTGGGGCGAGTGTGGGCTTACTTCCTCATGCCGCGATTATTCTAGAGCAGCTGGGGATCTTCGCGCGGGTTAAAGAAATTTCCATGTCGGTGAATGATGAACAGGAATTTGGACCAGATGGATGTCCCTTGAAAGCTCCTGAGTCCCTTGGTGATATCATGGAAGAGCTGTAAATACGAAACGGGCCTAGAACCCTGGAACTCGAATACTGACGTACCGTTCTGGCAGGCTAGGCTATCGAATACAAATTCTGGATCGCCAGCAGTTGCTCCAGGTCCTTCTTGACAATATCAGTGATAAATCGAAGATCTATCCATCGAGTGAAGTTCTCAAGATTGACGAGCTTGACGGAAGCGTGCGAGTATCACTGAAGGATGGAACCACCGTTCGAGGTGACATTTTGGTAGGGGCAGATGGCGTCCACAGCCGTATGAGAGAGGAAATCTGGAGAATCGCGGATTTGGAGACGCCTGGATACAACGTGGCCCAACTGAGCCAGTGTAAGAATACACCTGATCGTTGGATTGCAGTGCCGATATCTGACTAGTATCTTTGCAGCAATAAAGTGCACCTATAAATGCATCTTTGGCATATCAAAGCGACCAGAAGGAATTCCCGACACAATTGTTTTCAAGTGCTTCCACAAGGGCCGTTCATATCTATGTGCATCCGGTCCACAAGGGAAGATGTACTTCTTCGGGTTTTTTAAGAACAGTGAAGTTACTATACACAAGGCGATTCCTCACTATAGCACTGCAGAAGCAGAGAGATTGGCTGCTCAGTATGCCGATGACGCTCTATTCCATGGTGTCAAGTTCGGTGAGCTCTTCAGGTGGCAGACCTCCTGCGCGTTGGTTTCTCTAGAAGAGTTTGTTCTTGAAAAATGCTCTTACAAGCGCGCTATACTAATCGGCGATTCCTATCATAAGGTACGCATTCATCATAGGGAAGAGACGTACATGGTTGATTCCTGTTATAGATTAATCCGGTGACTGGTCAAGGTGCCAACTCGGCAATCGAATCTGCAGCCATTCTTGCCGATATTTTGAAACAGACACTGGATGGAAGTTTGACCCCTAGTAACGAGGAGATTGCAAATTTGTTCCGCAAATTTGAACAAGCACGTTATCTGAGGACGAAATGTCTTATGGAAAGAGCCAAGACCATGCAGCACCTGGAAGTACTGGATACTCCGCTTTTGCAGTTTCTGCAGCTCAGAGTATTTCCCAAGATGGGAGCCCAGTACATGGCGTTGGTTATTTGCGCTGAACACACCCCCAGTCGCACCATGGAATATCTACCTAAGATTCACAAGCGAGGACTAGTGCCTTTGGATGAAGAGGTGAAGGCAAATCCCAAGGAAAGGTCAACCCATATCACGGCTCTCTGGATGGTATTAATGTTTTCAGTTGCGTTCTTGGGCCCGATGTTATTTCGATATCCCACCAACGACACAAAGTCCTATCGTTGCAAACGTGGTCTATTGAAAAATTACTCTGCGGTTACTACACTATCCATCAATGGTCTGTGGGTGGTCGAATCATATAGACCGGGTCTTCTCATCTCGCCTTTGTTCAGGTAGGGCTGTAAGAGAAGCCAATTTGCAGATAATGTTCTGACCCTTTTAGCTCAATTCCTTTTATCATTGCTTCTATGATACTAGGATGGGAGGCCATTTTACCAGTGTACTTCGCCGTACACATCTACCAAAGTAGAAAGAAATCATTTTATTACCCTTCTCCACGAGCGATTAATCCGTGGATTGCAAAAAGGCTGCTGATGTGCCAAGCAGTATCCTACATCATTCTAATCATTCAATTGGCAATAGGTGAGGGTGAGATTAGCGGAAACAAGAAATCTCCTAGCAACGACAGGATTTTACCGCTAGCACACATCAGCCTACCGCTCTTGCTTGGCGTTTTTAAACGCTTCCATACTTTTGATCAACCGACGGTTGGTCAGGTACTATTCGTCCAGAAGGATTTAAAATACATTTGGCGTTTTTTAATCCTGAATTTGCTTTTCACGACCACGGCGCATTTCGCGCTTGCCAGTCAGGTATTGGTTCAAATCTCTGATATTCCCAGTCTATTTATTGGTCTTCCGTGCAAAATTGTGCAGCTTGGATGCTTAAATATAGCTATCCTAGCCTGGTGCACTTTTATCTCATGGGATATGGGCCGGGTAAATTTAACCCGAACATCTTTGGCGACGACTTTGCTAGGTGCTTTCGTGGGCTTGGTGCTGTTAGGGCCTGGTGCTGTTCTGGCTGGCTTGTGGATATGGCGTGAAGGTGCCTTGGAGAAAGGGAGATATAGGCAATAAGTATGAACAGTGAGGTCAATATTGGGTTAGTGTTCTGGCGGCAGGTGCTGCCTTTCAGTGACTCGAATTCATGTAGTGAACTTCCCTTTCTCCATATACCGCATAATCAGACGTCCGCATTCTTACCTCTATATTGATGGATGGACGCCTTATTATGCAATCTCCTATAAAGCCCATTTATCCCACACACTCAGTATGTGCAGGAATATTTCTTTCTTTCTCTTACTCTAGTCATACAAAACCAATCAATCATAATGCAGCCTTCCATCCCTTCCACCCCATTATCCGTGGCCCTCTTATGTAAGACCAACGGTGTTTCTGACCCGCAAAGGAAATCTCTACGCAGCTTTGCATCGCAAACGCGCTATATCGCGTTCTAATGAATACTCAATGAGTGGCTTCCTTTCTAACTCAGTTACCCTATTTACCAGAATACCGTCTCGAGGGCCTTTTCATCTTAATGCTACTGTCTTCATACAATTGATGCTGGGATTAAAGCCCGAAATTGGCTGTGTAGTGGCGTACATCAGACTAAGCTCTCTTTTAAGTTCTACTGCCCAAGCTCTCTAAGCGGTTGCTTGCCCGGTCTGAAAAACAGTCATTCAGTCTGATAAATACCTTTCATGCCGAACCTACATCAGCCTAAGTCCGAGTATACTTTGGCACGGTTAGAGGAAGGCCATTTCCAGCCGCCTTCTTGGGTGCTCAGTCTGAGCAAGGGATGTCGCACATGATGGCGCTAATACATAGAGCCCGGCGGTTGATTGGCTCTCGGTTGCTGTTCAATTAGTAGGGGGGAGAGGGTGGAACTAGATATATACCAAGGCAAGAAAATAGATATGTAGGTTAATTCAGCAAGATAGAGAGGATAGAAGATAAAATTAATAGTAATATAAAATAATAATCAATACTCAGTTACAGTATCTATATCAAATGGGCAACCTATTAGAACCAACTTAGGACCCATCCAAAACCTATCAAAACCCACTAAAATCCTATTAACTAATCTATTTCCCATAAGGACCCTTAGGCTTCACTACATTTTGTTGTTCGGCTCTAGAGTGTTTAGTACGTTTTCTTTTAAAGATTTCTTTATACTTATCCCTCGGGGAATAATCCCTGCTTTTCTTCTAATCCTGGTCCGATATATTTCTATGATAATAGCTTGTAAATTAAAAGGAAAAATTGAGAACTACCTAAATAATATCTTAATCGTGGTGAAGTACCCAGTATACTCACTTCTGCGTATTTTAAATATATATTTTTATAGATATATGTACATTTTCTTCTTAACTAATTAACCCCCCTCAGATGAGCACAAGCGATTCTTCAGGAACATATGTAAAAAACAATGTGCTCCTTTAATTAGTCAGCAGCTTTATGCACACCAGGAACAGAATTTCATGCAAAAAATGGGTTCTAATAGTTGGAGATGGGTACCCATCCATAACCCATATGGGTTGGGTTTTGGGTTCAGACCTTGAACCCATGATGGGGTTTGCCGAAGCTTAAGCTTAAAGAACACGGCAGCGAAGCAATAGACAAGGAGAACACGTAAGCTAGGGTGACACCAGCTTAGCAAACAGCCATTGCGGGGTCAAATAATGAGCTGAATATGGCGGCTTCTTTCCTGTAGAGCTTTGCCGTCGTCGAACGCATCTCAATAGACCAACAACCCACCCCCCGGGGAAAAATGATTTTGAAGGGCAGGTTTTTATTATTACACTAGTCGCCCTAGGAACAGACAAACCCCGGCTGCTTACTGCCTAAAAGTCCCTTAACAGTATTCAAACCGCCTAAATATTTCGGAAGGATCTGTGCCTTTACAGACTTTAGCAGAAATGTGTCAAGCACAAAAGTAGCATGGATATGAATGCTCCGTGTCGTACTGGTGGAGAACCTGCTGGAGCAGCGAGAACGTAACACGCCTTCTCAACCTGTTCTTCGGGGATTTCTGAGCGGATTTTAATGAACTTATATCGCTAAAAGCCCGCCCATCCTTTGAACCAGTCAAATGGACGTGAGAGGAGACTAGTAGATTTTGTAGGCAAGAGGGGTCCACCCCCAAGGCAGGAGTTCGGCAGGTGTCATTGTATAATTTTCGCAAGATCCGGCGTAGGTCAGCTTGACATTCATAGACTCCATTAAATGGAATTTGAGGCAGCTCACAGAGCTCAGTGGCTGGCTTTCGAAGCATAATTTGTTTGCTGAAAGTTGCTTTATCTTCAAATTCTGTGGAGTGGTTTGCCCTCCGCCTCCTGTAAGCGGATTTCATGTGTCTTTCCGCTATACATCGAAAAACGAGGTCCTAGGCCTAGCTTCGTGCTTCCTTTGCTACCCAGATAGAGATAAGAAAGGATATTTTAGAATACTAAGAATATAGGCTTTTTAGCTATATTAAAATTATATCTATTTTTTACGATTCTATAGGTACTAAATAACTATAGTTTACTATATAGAGACTAAGGATAAGGATATTATTAAGTTAAGGAAGAACGTGATAGATATCACTAACGGTAGTTTACACTTCCTAGTGAATAATACGTAAGTAGGACTTCCTAGGCTGGCATAAGGGAATTAGACTAATATTGTTTCGGAGAGGGATTTATAGGCGTCTAATTCCTCCTCCGCTATGTTGTATTCTAATAGCTTTGGCTACACTATACCCGCAATCGACACTGAGGTAAAAGAAGTCGAGAAAACGTTTGCTGTTAACGTCTTTGGACAAATGCGAATGGTTGGCTTTTTCTACCCCTTGCTGGTCAAGGCGCAGGGACAGTGGTCAATATTGGGAGTGTCGGAGGCATTGTGCCATATGTGTATGGAGGCAAGTCGAGGCATCCTTTCCAAGCGAGTACCAAGAAGCTTACAAATGAGTCATCAAGCTATAATTCTACCAAAGCGGTCTTGCACCACTGGGGCAATACATTACGAGTTAAGAGGAAGCCTTTGGGATAAGTTTGCGGCCCACTTTCCAGCACGCTACATCTGACCCTGGCTTGGGTATAGTGTTACTGTAGTCAACATCATTTTAGGTGAAATAGCTACGAACATTATAAAGCACGGCCAGGTCAGAAAGCTACCTCCAGACTCGCTCTATCAGCCTCTGCAAGACGAATTTATCGATCATGTCACACGGACGTCAAGTGAGTTTCATTGCCATCCGTAAGAGTCAGGCGAGTCTTGGACTAAGATGCATGAAGACACGACGACCCCTCGAGAGTATGCATCTAGAGTCGTCGCTGAGGTTACTAGACGACATCGCAAGGCATGGTTTTGGACTGGCACAACCACATCCATCGTGAGATGGGGGGATGCCTTCCTGCCCCGAACCTTTTGGGTACAAATACCCGAGTGCTTGCGTTTGCTACAGATAATGAAACTAACCCACCCGTCAAATACAGGATTGGCTTTTTACACCCATTTTTAACTTGAATAAATTGCGACACTGATCATCTGGTCGGCCCGCGTGCATAGTCAAGTAGAATATCAGATACAACGAATCTATTCGTCAGACATAAAAGACAGACATTATCCCTAAGGTTTCGGGCGTTCGGGCCCGTGAGGGATATTATTCCTTCCACCCATAGCCTCTGAATGTCTATATGCACCGCTCTCATCACTGCATGGATGGCGGATTTACATAAAGCGCTAGGAGCGCCTTCGTAAGATCCTAATGCAAAGCACCCGGGTGTTGGCAGGGGGGTATTGCATGATACCAGATACTGGGAAACCTCAGAGGTACCATTTAAGTCAATACAATGCTAATCCCCATATTCCTGACAAGCCTCAAGGCGACACGCAGAATCATCTGCACCAGGGAGGTTCAGCATGCATCGTCGCTGATTTTGGATTTTGGCTATGTATCCATGTGCAGAGAATCCGCCTTCACCTATCAGTGTGATAAATTCTACCGCTTTGGTAGGTAATTGACCCTGTCATAAATTATGATTTATTGCAGACCAGGGCTGAGCCACGCGATACTCAAAACCCCAAGCGCAAACGAACCGTACCTTTTCCTATGCAGACCATCCTTCAAGTGCAAAAAAATAATAGAATTTTGTTTAGTAGTTTCAATGCACCCACGATCGTCGGAAGATACGAGGTTCACCCACGGTCGTCGGAAGATACGAGGTTCCGAATACGCGTGGACAGAAGATCTGGTTGGAGTCTATTGGCTGTCCGATTATTATCCGATAATCCTGAACTAATGCAGTGTCGGGCCATAGCTTCAAACGGTGAGATAATCAAAAAGTTAACCCGCATCCAGCCTAGCTCAGGTGCAGGTTCAAGCAGCCATCTTTATGGATAGCAAGTAGATTGAGATCGCACTATCCACAATGTCTGATTCGTCGCATCAATTACCAGACATACCGGATTTCACCGCCTTAACATCCATTGTAGTTCGAGCTTTGTCTCCTTAGGGTATTTCGGCGCTCTTGGCGATGCAACCGTGTCTCGCTTACGGTAGAGAAACCTACAATCTAGCGTTAAGAATGAATAATGATGAGGTTATCGCTTACGGCATGGACTTGCATCACAACCAGAAGGCGCCTTACTGCCAGTTTGTCTCAACATCTCTACAACCTCTGATTCGCGCTTGTTTTCTTTCTCTTTTGGCCGTCCGAAGCATGTTATGGCATATCATAGAAGGTCAATTCTGTGACTACTCCGCTCTCGACGCCCTACCCACTAGACGTTACACTCACCCTACGAATACGAGGTGTAGATCTATATAGATCTAGGGTCGGCGACTCGGCATGCTTGTCTGTTGCGTGGTGCCAGGGGCAGCTCCACTTTGATTATGCGCCCCTAGGACCTACATGTGGCCTTTGCGTCCCCGGTTCCGCTCGTAGTTCACCACCATGACCACCAATTGTCCACCAATGGCAACAAGATCCCCCCGCGAATCAGCGATGCGTAATTACACATCCATGCCTTTACTGGTGATTTGTTCCGCCCATGCCTTCTGCCACAACCACCGTTCCCCATCCGTCAGCAATGGCTTCGTGATGTGAAGGTCGAGCGTCATGGTAGGGTACCACGCTGTCACCCAGCGCGATGCCTTCTCCTCCGTTAAAACAAACCCGGATTTGACGGCATCCTCACCGTCGTGCTCTAGTGTCAGCGCCTGATGGACCATCACCGGCCCCCTGTACGGCGATCGTAGGAACGAATGGACAATCTACAGCCACAGGTCGGCTACTAACCCCAACGACTCCGTCGAGAAACGATCTTCCCTCCTGTCAGCGCTAGGGCTATCTCGTGGTGTGATCCATTCCTCAACAGACATGCAATCCCAGGGGGCATCCCGACGCAGGACAAAGTTGAAGTTAGTTCGTACGTACTTTGGAGTAAGGGTCCTGCGCGATCCGACACCGGATCCATTTCGGGTCCAAGGCCAGTCCTTGTACAAGGTCAGGAATCGGCTGTTAGCGCCAGGTTGCTTGAAAGTGCTTGAAAGTGCTTGAAAGTGCTTAGAAAGTGCTTAGAAAGTGCTTAGAATGCGGGATCGGGAAGTCTTACGTGAGATAAGCTTTGGCACGGGATTTACTCCGTCTTGTCTTGACAAAGATCAATGTGGATCAGGCTTGTCAATGATCCCATTCGGACGTCTTCCACCACCAAGACTCCTCTTTTTGTCCGTTTCAACGGGCCGCAGATATTAATAATTAATTATAGTCACGAAGATATTGTGGCGTACCGATTACGCGGGAGCGGATGGGTGGGTCGCAAGCGTAGCGAAGGGCACGGATCCGGGATCCACTTTCGTGCATCATACTGTACATGTCTTGGTTTCGTTCTGCAATCTCGGTTGGAGCCGCCTTATTATAAAGCTTTACTTCGCCTTCGCAGCCGGGGATGTATGTATACAGTAGATCTGGAAGGAGAAAGTTTCCCCCCTCCCCGGGCTGTTTCTATACAGTATGTCATCAGAAATGTCAGGGTTCTGGGGTAGTGGTTGTGGACCGACCATATACCTAACCTAATCAGGTAGGATGAACACACCACTAGGATTGAGAGGCTGGTCTCATGCTTCCTACAGGACCACGGGCGTCGTGTTCGGCGCGGGGATTAGCCATACGAGCTAGTGACCCATGTTGCATCGTGTGTTGCATTAGTGACGTAGCAAACAAAAATACCGAGCATGGTCAAATAGCCCCCATTTCCCCTTATCGCGGGATCGGCCCTGAAAAGCTTCAAACACGCCAACCGGGACGCCGGGGCGAGGAATGTCTCGCTGCAGAAACATTGGCGTGCAGGAACTCATCTCAAACGTCCAATGGGATTCAATCGTCGGCTCGTCAGAGACCTGCCACGTCTAGCCAACTAGCCCCGATCAAAAACGTGGCGCTTTGCCACCCTCGAAAAGGCTGAAAATCAAACGACTGATGCGGTTGGCCCCACGAGACTAGGCACTCACGGAGGAGGAGAGGAGGGGGGGGGGGGGAGGTTCAGGATCATCATACTGTCGTCGCAAATACAATCCCAGTCTGGAGTGTGCGGATACGAGGTGACAGCCTACCAGCCCGAAGTGCAGATACGATGTGACAGCCCTAGATCTGCTCTTGGAGGGTCGTGAAACCGCCCCACTGGCTCGGCCACAGCGGCAGCGCCGCAGTCTGCAGATCAGGCCGTTGCGCGACGTCCCTGCCTGCATATAAAGTCGCCGCACCCGGGATGGCCACGAGCGATCGGCACATTCAACATGCAACAAAGTCTCCAAGGGCGCGGACACCCAACGCGCAAGCCGGGACCACCCAAATTGCGATCGAGCTGTGACCCTTGCGGCGCGTCCAAGGTCAAATGCGACAAGGGACAGCCAGAATGCGGCCGTTGCATCTCGCATGGCCTCCCCTGTGCCTACGGAGTATCACGGAAGATGGGGAAGCCCCCGCGCTGGCCGAGTGTCCCACGCATGCAGAGCAATTCCATCACCCACCCAACCAGCACCAGCACCAGCACTAGCAGCAGCAGCCACAGCACGACCAGCAGCACCAGCAGCAGCAGTATTGGCGAGATCGCCATGGAACTCGAGCCGTCCGCCTTTGCGTCATTCCTGGGACATGCTTGGGACCCAATGGATGAGGACAGTAACAGCAGTTCGATTCTGAGCTTTCTCAATACTCAAGGCTTTGATCATGACTTACACCTCCCCACCATGCCCTTTATCTCCGACTTTACCGTTGGCTGCCCCGATGGATCCGCGATGGATCTGCCCGGTGTCAATATGATTTCCTCAGAGCTCCAATCTGCGGCCTCGTCCCCGCCCACGGGCAGTCACTCGTCGCTGGAAGCGCATCTGTTACCGAGAGAAGTGGCCCTCGATTCCGGGTCGGGGTCGATACCCTTCCAGACCGCGACTGACCATGAGTGTCTACCGAAGCTCCACGAAATACTGAGAAGTCTTTCCGCCCTCCAGTCTCGCCAAGCCGACATCAAGGCGCTGGACGGATCCGAAGGCCTCACCCAGCTCGTACCACTGGACTTGATCCTGCAACTCAACCGCAAAGCAACCGAGAGTCTAGCCTCCCTTGCAACCTGCTCCTGCCCACGGTTACCCCATGTCGCATTACTCTACGCCTCCATTATCTCCCAGATCCTTGCCTGGTATCGCCAAGCTGCCGGCTGCTCCCACAACATGCCTCCTTCGGACACTAGCACCAGCACAAGCGCCGCACCAACCGGAACCTCCACCCCAATCGAGGGCATGTCCGGCACATCTGCCTTGTCCCCCCGGTCTGCGGAGGTCACGGTCGCCCCCTCGCGCGTGGCAATCGGCACATTCCACGTCGATGACCAGCACCTCCAAACTGCCATGAAGATTCACCTGCTCTCGGGAGAAATGAACCGAGTGAAAGGTTTGATAAACCAGCTTCGCTCGCAGACCGACAACTCCCACGCTGCCACAACCGGAGTTGACGACGTCTTCAACAGCGTGAACACATGGCTCGAGTGGGACTACGCCCGGATCTTTGACATGATGCAGAGAAAGCTGAAAGAACTGAACATTTGAACTCAAGACAGCAAATAACCACCAGACTAGACTAGACTAGACTAGACTATTCACACTACCCATTCAATCTATATACCCGAATTTCCACATTTCCCACATTTCCCGCATGTTCCTTACACACGCGCTACACCGTGAATCTCTACCTCAAATCTCATCCCTACCTACACCATCCCCTCCATATCCACTGTAATACCACGCAACTCATACCCCTCCCGCGCCGCAACCTCCCACTGCGTCTTAACCATCTCCAACATCTCCGAACTCCTCGGCACAAACCGAGCAGCAAAGGGCTTCGGGATGGTAAACCCACCATCTGGATATGCATTCTCGCTCAGATCCATCACCTCCTCTACACCATCCTCGCCAAGCGGCGGCCGGATCTCAAACGCCCACAGCATATTGCACAACGCAATGTCGAGCGAGTTCTCTGCGAGCCGCGCGCCGGGACACGTGCGGCGGCCTGTGCTGAAGGTAAAGTGGTCGCGCTTGTAGGGATCGCTCATGGCCGCGTACTCGGAGCTGTAGAGGGTGTGCTCGAGATAGCGCTCCGGGCGGAACTCGAAGGGCTTCTCGAAGCGCGCAGGGTCGTAGTGCAGGAAGGCCGTGTTGGCGACGAGCACGGTGCCTTTGGGGATGACGTGGTTCTTGTACACGACGTCCTGGTCGGCGTAGTGGCGGATGCCGGGCGCGAGGATGGGGTTCATGCGCAGCATCTCCTTGACGCAGGCGCGTAGGTACGGCAGACGGGGTAGATCCGTGAAAGCGGGTGGGCGGCTGGGACCGACGACGCGAGAAAGCTCGTCGTATGCGGCTTGCTGGACGCGCGGGTTCGCTGCGAGGTGTAGGACCAGGCTGTTCAGGGTGGCGGCGGAGGTCTCGAAGCCGGCCTCGACCAGCCCGCCGGCTACCCAGGCGAGATCTTCCTCGTTCAGGCCCTGTGCATACCACGCTTCCTTGTTTTCGAGGATGGCTTTCGCGAAGCAGTGCGGTGCGGCACCCGCTTCGAACTGCTTTTCCAGCCGGTGCCAGAGGCCCATCTTGATATCGCGGACCTCCGCAGCGGCAGCGAGGGCGTCCTTCCGCCCGGGCTGTAACCACTTCGGCAGACGCGCCAGCGGGGGGAACTCATCCACCAGGAACGCACCAGGGAGAGACGTTCGACGGAGGATCGCCTGACTACGCACCGCGTTCTGCGCATCGGGGTGGTCCCAGCTCTTCACGCGGGTGCCGAACGTATTGGTCATGATGATGCTGAACGCATACCGACGCATATGCTGGTAGAAGTTGCGCTGATTGGCATTATCCGTAGCAAGGTCAAAGAGCAGCTGCTTGGCTTCGAATTCCTGGCTGGGGACAAAGGTCGCCGTGATCGGGACGGTAGTGACCTGGCGGACCACCGAGCGTTGGGCGCGCCACTGCGGCCCGTACTCCATAGTCGGCATACGCTTGCCAGCCGTGACGATGTCGTGGCCCATGGGCGAGGGCGCTTTGGAGGAAGTTTTAACGGCTTGTTTCTCCAAGATCTCGCGGACGGCTTCGGGGCTGTTGATGACGACCCAGTTGTACCAGCCAACGCGGATGCGGAAGACGTCGCCATACTCTTGGGCCCATTGGCGGAACAGCAATGGTGCTTTTGGGGGTAGTTTGTAGCCCACGCCGATGAAGGGGCTTGTTTTGGGGCCCGGGATGGTCTCGAGGCGGCGATCGCGACGAAACCAGAGGGCCAGGAGGATTGTACAGCCGAGCAGGGTCGGGAGCAGCAGTGCTCGATGACTCTGGTATAGATCAACGAGATCCATGGTGGGTCCGTGTATGGTTCAACCACCACGCGGGATGCATTATTACATCCATAGATATCTTGGCTGGAAATATATGTTCGACCCTCGACCCTCATTGGAACCCCAGCGCCAGCATACGAGCGTTACGGACCACGAGAAAGAGGTTTCATTAGAACAATCGGGCGATAATTCTGGTCAATTCCCGGCTGCAACAGTCATGAGTGGGCACCCCGGGGTACATTCGGGTTTCAAAATGTATTGCACCCCCTGTATTACCCGCTAAGCCCGACTCGGGGGCATACGAGCATCCGCAGAGCTGGAACCACCCCCCGTCGAGAACACCAGGCTGGAATCAATCATGTCTCTGACAGTCTCCTGTATATGAAGAAGCGGAAATGTGGCCAGCCCCACGCGTGCCGGCCACAACGCCGCAGTTGAGATTGACGGTCAGTCGCAGTCTCAGCCATCTTATCCTACATTTGAGCCAGTGACTTCCTTTCAATCTATATCCAATTAAAACTCTTTCAACACATCAATTTGATCCCCCCGACAGAGCTTCTCAATCATGGGTAGTGTCGAGACAGTCGATGTCCTTATTGTGGGAGCAGGCCCCGTCGGTCTCACCCTCGCCCTCGATCTTGGTCGCCGCGGCATCCGCTCCACGATCGTCGAGCGCGACACCAGCACCGAGTCCGGGCTGCACGCCAAGGCCAGCGTCATCGATGAACGCACGATGGAGTTCTGCCGACTCTTGGGAATCCGCGATGATGTTGCCCACGCGGGATATCCAGACGATCTGCCTGGCGACACTGTTTTCTGCACGGCCATGAATGGCCACTTCATCGGCCGCCTCGTGATGCCCTCCGCCGCGACGCGTGAAGTTCCCGAACAGGCCGCCGAAGTACTCCGGCGCTGCCCACAGATCTGGTTTGACCCGGTGATCGCACGGGCTGTCCAGCGCCAGGGCATGGCTGGAATCCGCTACGGCACGGAACTCGTCCGGTGCGACCAGGATGACGATGGGGTTGTCTGCCACCTGCGGCGCGTGTCTGACGATACCTCCGATGCCGTGCGAGCGCGGTACGTGGTCGCGTGCGATGGTGCAGGCAGTGTCGTGCGGAAATCGCTGGGTATCTCGTTCGACGGGAAAGACCTGGGGTACGCGATCAGCTCGATCGTGCGCGTGGACCTCCAGAAGCACCATGACTGGATCCCCGCGGAGCGGTTCATGTTCATCGGACCCGATGGGACATGGGGTAATTTCACGACGATTGATGGTCGTGCGCTTTGGCGCTTCTCGGTGGTCGGCGGCAAGGAGAAGAAAGACCTGGAGACGTTCGATATGGATGGTCTGCTCCGCAAGGCTCTCGGAAGAGACGATATCGAGTACGAGATCATCAAGACCGTGCAGTGGCGGCGCAGCCAGTACACGGCCGAAAAGTATCACCAAGGGCGGATCTTCCTTGCCGGCGATGCGGCGCATACTATGTCCCCCACCGGCGGACACGGATTGAACACCGGCGTAGGCGATGTGATGGGTCTAAGTTGGGTGTTGCAGAGCCTGCTTGAGGGATGGGGGGGTCCCGGCCTTGTAGATGCTTACACTACTGAACGGCGTCCTATCGCTCTGCGCAATGGGGCAGGCTCAACCCGCAACTTCTCCATCTGGATCGACAGCAATGGTCGGGACAAAGTTCTTGACTCTGGACCCGAGGCAGATGAGCAGAGACGGGCCCTCGGTGAAAACATGGCTGCCAACATGCGTCAGGAGTTCCAGTCCTTGGGCCTGGCTTTGGGCTACAACTACTCCGAGTCCCCATTGATCATCCCCGATGGTTCACCTGCACCCCTGGACGACCCTGATCTCTATATACAGACCGCCAGACCTGGCCATCGTGCGCCGCATTACTGGCTTAGCGAGGGCCGATCGACTATCGATATGTTCGGTGGTGGCTTTGTCCTTCTGTGCTTTGAAGATGAGGTCGAAGGGGATAAGGACATCGAGTTGATTGCGAAGAAACTTCGCATTCCCATTGAGACCGTGGTGATCAAGAATGCCGAGGTCGCAAAGCTCTACGAACGTCGGCTGGTTCTAGTGCGTCCGGATGGGATGGTTGCTTGGCGCGGAGATGTTCTTCCAGAGGACGTTCAAGGGCTGCTCGACCAGGTGCGAGGTGTCTCTGGTTTTAGGAAGTAGATATGGAAGTAGTATTTTGTCCCATATTAGGACCTTTAAGTTTAAATATACTGACCGACCATACAAGTTTACAAATAAAACGTATCCTATCACACCGCGGCCATCGCAACCCTGCCTTGTTCTAACTTCGCGAATCCCCCAACTTCAAGAGTAAACTAACAAAGGAGCTATGTAGCGGAGAAAAGAACGGGCTTATTTGTAGGAGAGAATTGTAATATTATCGTATAATCTTCCATGAAAGACATTTGGGAATGAAGAAACAGAGAGAGGGTTCCATGCCCCGTTACCAGGGACTGGGTTCGGCTTTCATTTCGGGACTGTCTCGGGGTTGCAACATAAAGCTCTGAGCACACACGGATACGAATTAAGCTGACATGAGCGCGATGGATAAAGATACCGAGTTTCAGCCTTGCGATATGCCGCCCATACGCCCGACATGACCACTGACCTCGGGTTTTCCGGGGCGGAGGACCCTCCTCGAGATGTGATTTGACGATGAAATTGAGGATGGCTGGTGTCTTCTCGGAGAAGTAATGCCCGATACATACATCCGTAAATATGATAGCGTTCTATAGGCTCGCAATGGACCCGGAGGCTGTTTGTTAGTACATGGCCGTGATATCTTGGTTTCCCGTGCGTATTGCCGCCATGGCCTGCCAGCCTTGTATAGTGAGCAGCGTTTACTTCGGATAAGCATTGGAGGAAGCTTCGAAGCCCGAAAGAGGAGTTGAAATATGAATAGATAGAGCTCGTCACTCCGACTTGATCATTCCGGTGCCAGAACCCAGCCTCAGAACCACTTTTCCATGTTCTGGGCCTGTCATCTTACAATTCTTACACAATGTCGAACCATCTGAAGTTATATCTCTTTGGAGATCAGACATATGATCTCCAACCGCACATTCAGGATCTTCTTCAAAGCCGGAGCAATCCTGTCCTGGAGGATTTCCTGGTGAGGGCGTACGATGCCGTTCGTGTCGAAATTTACAAGCTCCCTCCGTCCACCCGAGATACCTATCCTCGATTTACTTGCGTGGATGATCTACTGCTCTGGGGCCAGAGTGGAAATGGCCTTATTCCCCTTGACATGGCCACGACATGTCTTTATCAACTTGGATTGTTCATTCGTCAAGCGCAACCTGATGACTTTTCTGCCCAGAAGTCCCGCGCAGTTGGTCTTTGCACTGGTACTCTAGCTGCTGCTGCGGTAGCTTGCAGTCGGAGCGTGATTGACCTCGTTCCACTGGCTGTCAACGCCGTTCGGGTTGCTTTCCGCACCGGAGTTCGAGTCAAGGATGTCGCACATCGAGTCACCCCTTCAGATGAGCCCAAGCAGAGCTGGTCGGCGATTATTCCTGGCTCATCAAGTGCGGTGGCTGTTAATGAATTCTGTGAAAGCACTGTGAGTACATGAAAATGGAACTCCTTGAACTACAGAAGAATCAAGGCTAACGCTTTGATGCTAGACACTACCATTGACCAGCAAGCCTTATATCAGCGCCTACGCACCCAACGGTATCACTGTTAGTGGGCCACCTAAGTCGCTGGCTCAACTCTTCGATTCCGAGATCTGCAAAGACATTCGATCAAAGTCAATTCCAATCTACGGGCCTTACCACGCTCAGCATCTATATTCCGAGTTTGATGTCAACAGTATTATTGATGAAAATCCGGTCATCGACGACTTTATGCGCGTTGAAAACATCCCCCTGTTTTCGAGCACAGGCACAAACAGCGAGCGCACATTTGGATCGCTGTTGAAAGCAGCGATTGGGCAGATATTGCTACAGCCGATCCGTTGGAATGAACTGCTTGACGAGCTCCAGACTTGCATCCGGAGTGCGAGTCCGCAATTATTCACCGTCGTCCCCATCGGTACTACGGCCCACAATCTGATATATACCGCCCTCAAGCAATCAGATCTAAGCTCCCTGCTACCACCAAACACTGCCAATGTATCATCCATCGAGACGCCCATCGCCTCTTCTGCGGCCCCGAAGACGCCAAAACTAGCCATCATTGCCATGTCGGGGCGCTTCCCCGGCGCCAAAGACAACGAGGCTTTCTGGGACCTCCTCTACCAGGGGCTGGATGTACACAAGCCCGCCCCAGCCCTTCACTGGGACGTGAATACCCACGTTGATCCCACTGGAAGTCGCAAAAACACGAGCGCCACGCCCTTTGGCTGCTGGCTGGATGACCCAGCTGCATTTGATGCCCGGTTTTTCAACATCTCTCCGCGCGAAGCCCCGCAGATTGACCCTGCGCAAAGACTGGCCCTGATGACTGCATACGAGGCAATTGAACAAGCCGGTCTTGTTCCCGATGCCACTCCGTCCACTAGACGCGACCGTGTAGGCGTTTTCTACGGCGTCACCAGCAACGACTGGATGGAGACGAACAGTGCTCAAAACATCGACACGTACTTCATTCCCGGTGGAAACCGTGCATTCATCCCCGGGCGCATCAACTATTGCTTCAAGTTCAGTGGACCTAGCTACGCAGTTGATACGGCTTGCTCGTCTAGTCTTGCCGGTATCCACCTAGCCTGCAACTCGCTTTGGCGGGGTGATATCGATACCGCGATCGCCGGTGGCACTAACGTTCTGACAAACCCGGACTTCACAGCCGGACTCGACCGGGGTCATTTCTTGTCGCGAACTGGCAACTGCAAGACATTCGACGACGGTGCGGATGGATATTGTCGCGGCGAAGGCATTGGAACCATCATCATCAAGCGACTTGACGATGCGATTGCCGATAAGGATCCCATTCTAGGTGTCATTGTTGGTGCATCCACCAACCACTCTGCGGAGTCGGAGTCGATCACGCGGCCACACTCTGGGGCTCAGCGGGCAATCTTCAATAAGATTTTGAACCAAGCCGCTGTGGATCCTTACAGTGTCAGTTACGTGGAAATGCATGGAACGTGAGTCACTCCAACTCTTACACTAACTTCAAAGATATATTCGGCTAATGATTGTGGTTTCTGTACAGTGGTACTCAGGCAGGCGATGCGGGAGAGATGACCAGTGTGCTTGACACATTTGCACCGGCGTTGGATCAAGTGAAGAAGGCTCGAACTGATGCGCAAGCACTTTATCTCGGCTCTGCAAAGGCGAATATTGGCCACGGAGAAGCCGCATCGGGTGTATCGGCGCTCATCAAGGTTCTCCTGATGATGCAAAAGAACATGATCGTTCCACACTGTGGAATAAAGACCAAGATCAACCGCAAGTTCCCAACTGATCTGCAACAGCGCAATGTCAATATTGCATTGCAACCGACTCAGTGGGAGCGAAGCAATGATCCTACAAAGCCGCGTCGCGCGTTCGTGAACAACTTCAGTGCGGCCGGTGGTAACTCGGCCTTGTTAATTGAAGACGCTCCTGTTCGAGATCAATCCACTACCGCAAATGTCGATCCACGAACAATTCATCTTATTGCAGCTTCGGGCAAGGTCGGCGCTTCATTGCAGGGCAACCTCAAATCACTTCTTGCTCTCCTCAAGGAAGATTCCACCGTCCCTCTAGGACAGCTATCATATACCACAACGGCCCGTCGAATCCATCACCAGCACCGTGTGCTGTTTGCAGGTTCAAGCATTGAGGAAATCTGCCACCAGATTGAGACCGCCCTTCGGGATAACGCCGGGATGACGCGACCTAAGAGCGTCCCGAAGGTCGTGTTCACCTTTACTGGCCAGGGGGCCCAATATCCGGGAATGGGCAAAGAGATGTTTGAGCATTTCTCACTATTCCGGAATGAGATGATCCGGTTGGATACCATCTCCCAAAGCCTAGGATTCCCTTCGTTCCTGCCCGTCGTTCAGTCCGATGAGTCCGACATTGGCATTTTTGCTCCCACGGCTGTCCAGTTGGCTAGTGTTTGTATGCAAATTGCGCTGAGCAAGCTCTGGGCCTCATGGAATATTCTACCCACGGCGGTCACTGGACACAGTCTTGGTGAATATGCTGCGTTGAACGTGGCTGGGGTTCTGTCGGACACAGATACCGTCTATTTGGTCGGTAAGCGGGCCGAGCTTCTTCAAGCGAAGTGCACCCGCAACACTCACTCAATGCTTGTCGTTCGGGACTCGGTAAGCGGGATTGCTAGTATCCTGAAGGATAAGCAATACGAGACAGCTTGCATCAACTCCCCTGTTGAAACTGTTCTAGCCGGGTCGAACGATGATATCACGTCCTTGAAGGATATCCTGACCGGAGCGGGCACGAAATGCACCCTGCTGAAAGTGCCCTATGCTTTCCACTCCTCTCAGGTCGACCCCATCATGTCCGACTTTGAGGCTGTTGCCGCTGGTGTCACCTTCTCTAAGCCCAACATCCCCATTCTGCGTCCTTTGGATGGAGTCGTCGATAGGACTGGGGAGTTCGATCCTGCGTATCTCGCACGTCACGCCAGGGAGCCGGTCAACATGTTCTCCGCATTGCAAGCCGGATATAATGCACAGATCCTGACGGAGCAAACCCCTACCATCGAGATCGGCCCACACCCCGCAATCTCCGGTATGGTGAAGGCGGTTCTCGGATCGCAGATGGTTACCCTAGCCAGTGCCCAGCGGGCTCGATCAGTCTGGCAGGTGCTTACCACTGCACTGAAGACTCTCTACACTGTAGGAGCCGATATCAACTGGGCCGAATACCAGCGTGACTTTGAAGGCTCCCATATAGTTCTTCCGCTGCCTGCTTACAGCTGGGACCTCAAAGAATACTGGATGCAATATGTCAACGACTGGTCTTTGCGCAAAGGCGACCCACCGTTGACAATCAATGCCGGACCAAAGCTGGAAAGCACCACCATTCACCGTGTTATCGAGGAGTCTGGCGACTCAGCCAAAACCCATATGGTTGTAGAGGCTGATATCGCTCGCCAGGATATGAGCCCCCTTGTCCAGGGCCATGAGGTGGACGGAATCCCACTTTGCACTCCTTCAGTTTATGCCGATATTGCGCTGAGCCTGGGTACATACCTCCTCAAACGCTATCGCCCAACACAGAAGAACGATCTGGTGGATGTATCTGACATGACGATTTCAAAAGCGCTGATCCTGCGCGAAGGAGCGACATCTCAGCTTCTCCAAGCTCATGCCGATGTGGATTGGTCATCTCAAACAGCATTGATCAAGTTCATGTCTTTTGATGTGAGTTGTTTCCACTTGTTAATCCTTCTCTGTCGTCTTAAGTGATCTCAAGTTAACCAAGCAACAGGCCAAGCAGAAACTTCAGGAGCACGCGCGTTGTGTCCTCAGATTCAAAGACCACAGCTTGCAAAAGATTCTCCAGGATAACGCGAGTCAAGTGAAAGCAAAGATTCAAGCTCTTCGTGATGGAATCGCAAATGAAACCTCCGCCCGTTTCAATAGGCCGATGGTTTACCGGGCAATTCGGCCCCTTGCCCGATTCCACGACGACTACCGAGCGATTGATGAGATTGTTCTAAACAGCAATACCCTTGAGGCCTCCAGTCGTCTGAGCTACGGCACTGTGAAGAGAGGAGGGGACTTCCACACTCACCCTGCCATCATCGATTCCCTTACGCAGTCTTGCGGATTCACCATGAACTGCAACGACAGCACAGATTTGGATAACGAGGTCTTCATGAATCATGGCTGGGGCTCGTTCCAGATCTTTGAACCCATTGATTTTGACAGGGTGTATACAACATACACCCGTATGGAGGAGGGTTCCGATAAGCTTTGGCACGGCGATGTCGTGATTTTTGACGAAGAGAAGGTCGTGGCTTACTTCGGCCAGATCGCGGTATGCTTCCTTTCCTTCAAAACCGGACCCATAGAACTAATGAATTGCAGATCCAAGGAGTTCCCCGACGAGTTCTGAAGGTGATCTTGTCCATTGAGAGTGGTTCCAAGTCGCAAAAACAGCAGTCTGTCAAAAAGCAAACTGCTGCTCCCAGCGATCCCTCGCCCAGTTCAATCCCCGCCGCGGTTGCCCAGCCGCAACAGGCATCCAGATTTACAGAGGCATTGTCAATCATTGCAGACGAGAGCGGTCTCGCTGTGGCTGACCTGAGCGATACCACTGTTTTCGGAGACGTTGGTATTGACTCCCTCCTTGGACTGACTATTTCGGCCCGCTTCAAGGAGGAACTCGACCTCGATCTTGACTTCAATGCGTTCTTCTTTGAGTATCCCACTGTTGGAGACCTAAAGACACTCATGGGCGGTGCAAGTGGATCTAGCTCGTCAGCCATGTCTTCGGCATCCAGTGATTCCGGTGAAGCCACGCCCTTCAGCTCTGGCACAGGGGCTACCACACCGACTACCGATGAGCGCGGCCTGTCCTCTAGCGTTGATTTCAAAAGGGCATTGGAGATCATCTCGGAGGAGAGTGGTGTCGCCGTCGAGGAGCTTACCGAGGATACCAACTTTGGTGACTCCGGAGTCGACTCACTGCTGTCTCTCGTTATCGTCAGTCGGTTCCGAGACGAGCTCGAGTTGGATATCCAGCACGAATCGCTATTCCTGGAGTGCCCGACCGTTGCTGACTTGAAGCAATTTTTGGTGGGCGGCTCCGTCGCTGGTGATGTTGCACCTGTTTTGTCTGAGCTTCCTGTTCCTGCTGCGACCGAGACTTCAGAGAAAAGTACCCTCCCGGAAAATCCGGTGTTGGACCCCGTTTCCCTTGCAGCGCGACGGGATGCAGTTACCGAGTATGTGGAGAAATACAGCGCTGGATTTGCTGTCCCCACCCCATTGCCATCGGCCACTGCACCGGATGCAAACGAGAAGGTCGTGCTTGTGACTGGAGCTTCCGGCAGCTTGGGCGGACACCTGGTTTACCACCTCGCTCAGCTCCCAGATGTAAAGACCGTTGTCTGTTTGAACCGCGAAAACCGTGCCGAGCCCTATCTCCGCCAGCAAAAGGCCATGAGAGAGAAGGGGATTCGATTCCCTGAAGCACTTAAGCCAAAGCTTCTCGTTCTGCAGACCGACAGCTCGAAGCCTATGTTCGGGCTGGAGAAGAGCGAATACGACGGTCTTGTCGGCTCGGTCACCCATCTGATTCACAACGCCTGGCCGATGAGCGCGAAGAGGGCCTTGGCTGGATTCGAATCGCAGTTCCAGGTTGTTCGCAATCTCATCGACTTTGCCTGTGCGGTTAGCGCCGCGCGACCAGAGTCATTCAAGTTCAGCTTCCAGATGGTGTCCTCAGTCGGAGTGGTCGGCCACTACGGCCTCGGCAACGGACAGGAAAAGACTATGGTTCCAGAGCAAAGCGTCGACATCGACAGCGTCCTCACCAACGGCTACGGCGAAGCCAAATGGGGCTGCGAGCGGATGCTCGACCAGACTCTCAAGCAACACCCCGACCGATTCCGCACGATGGTGGTGCGCCTAGGCCAGATCGCCGGATCCAAGACGAGTGGGTACTGGAACCCAATGGAGCACTTCGGCTTCTTGATCAAGTCGTCGCAGACGCTGAATGCCCTTCCCGATGTCCCTGGCACCGTGTATTGGACGCCTGTGAACGACATTGCGGGCACCCTGTCCGATCTAGTTTTGGCCAACAATACCCCCTATCCGATCTACCACATTGAGAACCCGGTTGGTCAGTCGTGGAAGGAGACGAATGCTATCTTGGCCGACGCCCTCGGTATTAAAGACATGATCCCCTTCGAGGAGTGGGTGGAGCGGGTCAAGGTCGCCCCGCAGCGCAACAACCCCGCCGCCACGCTGCTGGAGTTCCTGGATAGCAACTATCTCCGCATGTCATGCGGGGGCCTCGTTCTGGACGTGAAAAATACCCTGGAACACTCCCAGACTCTTGCGGCTGTTGGGCCGGTGAGTGAGGAGGTAGTCCGGAAGTATATTCATATTTGGAAGGAGATAAACTTCTTGAACTGATTGGTGAGATTGGCGAGCGTACCTATGGTATGGGATAGAAGTTCTACTCTAGATTCCTTGTTGCTTTTGTTTCTACTTCTAGATTGTCAAACAGAATTGTACATGCTCAGTTATGTATTTCCGTTCCATGAATGACCAAGGTTAACCTTAACTGAAGAGAGCTGTACGTTTACGAGCCGCCCTGACCCAAATATATATTGCACCTAAAAATATGATGATCCTAACATTGCTTGACTATTTACTTGCATATTTGTGCCCATCGGGCATGCCGTAAACTTCAACTCAACACAAAGTCTTCTTATTGAACCACCTAGCCGTTGAAGAGCAAAGTCAATGGTCTTGAGAATCCACTCACAATAAGTCCCAATCTTCTGAAATGCGGTCTTGATTTCAAAGGAAAAGATCTTTGTTCTATCAAAATCCCAGTCCAATGATTAAATGATTACCAAAAAAGAATGGAAGACTTCTCAGAGCACTCTTCCACGTTTACCTAATTACCCAACTTTGGCATCAGCCCTCGCCCCACCCCAAGCGAAGCCTGCTCAATACTATCCTCCACCGGCATCACCCTCAACACAACCCTTCTCACCATCTCCGCAATCATAACCGACACCTCCGTCGACCTCGGAATATCATGCCCCCCACCATGATCAAACTCAACCCGATCATCACAAAACTCCGCTAACTGGATCGCAGCCGGCCACCTCGGGTCCTTCGACCCATAGACATGCACAGTAGGGATACTAATACGTGCACTATCCGGGAAAGCCGTGAAATCGAGACCAAAAACGTCGTTGCGCGCAGGCCTACGCGCAGGATCGTGTATCAACGCACCCGCATTGCTGTCCCACAGACCGACGCCGCGCTTGATCAGCTTGCGATCTGCGGCTAGCTCGGCCAAGCGGCCGGCTGTGCCATTGAGCATTGCGCCAGTGCATTGGTTGATTTCATGGGCGCGAGCAGATACGGGTAGCCCCATGTTTTCGAGGGCGGGGAGCGGCACGCCTCCGCAGATGAAGATGGCTGCGCGGAAGGGGAGCGGCGGTTCGCCATGGTCAGGGTCAGGATCCAGAGCCTGCCCAACGGAACGATATAGCGCCATGGTTGAGGCGAGCGAGCAACCCTGCGAGAAGCAACAGACGGCGTCATACGGCCCGTGTTGGCGGGCGTACTCGGCCACCCAGCGGTGCGCGGCGCGGATGTCCTCAGGCGTGGACTGTCGCCACCATGTATAGGTTGGGGTTGAATAGATGGCATGGATACCTGGAGCGCCGGGGCTGGGGAAGGGTGCATCCACGAAGTCAAATTCAAAGTCGCTGCCGAGTTTCGATCGGAAGGCAGCGGTTTGGGACTTGAAGATGGATGCGCTGGTCCCGTGGCCGTGCAGGCCGAGTATTCTGGGCATGGTTGAGGAGAGGAGAGGAGAGGATTCGCGGCGGCTCCGCCTGAGAGCAGTTGTGAATTACGATATACAATAGCGATGCAATCAGATGGGTTGTGCAGCGAAAACAGTCGCTCTCATTCTCGAAGCATGCATATCCTGGCCAAGAATCTGGGCTGGAGGTCCTCATTCGGGCTTACTGTGCGGTGTAGAGGCCGATCGGTTCCCGAGTCCGTGTGTGTATGTGTCGTATTCGGCCCCCGAGCCAAGTTTGGTAATCATGCTGACCGGGGAACTAGCGATCGCGTTGGCAATTTATTCTCAATGGGGAATACTTGGTGAGGCTGACATCTGCGAAAGTGCATATTGCGCGTTTGTCCCTAACACTTGCCGTCCTCCACGCTTCGACTCGATCCAATTCACTACTACTATATCCAACATGGGTGCTAAACAAGCAAAACCAGCAACTCCAACTACCTCGAAAGTACTTCTGTCGCCTGAAAAAACACCTGGATACGTCCATGTCCAGGGCCTCACACCCGAAAGTGCCCAGCTCGTGTCGGAGTTGCTCACGCAGAACCATACTCTATACAAAACACGATGGAAGGATACCCTGCACAGTATGTCAGCCGTTACGGACCATCGGCAGTGCCGCTCATCATAGTGATAATTCTCCCCTGCAGATCATCTTGTCCACCATCTTCTAGCCATGTGGTCACTCGGAGCCACTCCAGCAGAGATTCAAGATATGTGGGACTATAACGCGCGCTACCAAGATCCAATGAATGACGGACATCCTGCCGCCAATGCATCTGACCGTCGCTTGAAAGACCCTGCCACGTTTCAACAATGTTTGGGCATCGACGACTGCTACCCGGACTTTTTGCAGTTCTTCGAAGAAGAGATTGAGGAGAAGGGAATGCAAGCCGTCATCAGAGAGTATCTTCTCCAGGGCGATGAGCGGGCCAATGATATCCTAGGTCGCATGTTTGCCGGTTCGATTGCCCCCCAGCACTGATCTATCTTGATCCCCGAACGAAGATTGTTGGCGTGTCACTAACCTGACTTGCTCTCTTCAGACCTGGTTCATCCCATCATCCATCTAGGATGCGGAATCGAGTTCCACCAGCCAAGTCTCGTCGCCGAAGCACTCGCCGGCGCCTGCGTTCACGAGAACTGGCCCAAGACGTTCCTCCTCCCCACAGAAGAATACGGGCGCGCCCACCCCGATGAGCCCTCACACTCCATGCTGCAAGTTCTCGATAGCCTGCGCGAGAATTCCGACATCGCTGGCGGTACGAAGGAGACCGACCCTTTCAACAAGATCCCCGACGGATTCTTGAAGCGGGTCACCCCTGCACAACTAGTCCCCTACCTCGCCCGGTTCCAGGTCCAGCCGGACCCGGTAGACCTACGGCGTAAGATGTCCGACATGATGCACACGACCGCATACATGCTCGCCGCCGCGCAGCGGCCCGGGAAGCACGCAGCAATGGATTTCGTCACGCTGCACGCCGTCACGCTGGCAGTCTTCTTCCCGGCCATCTTCGCGCAGCCCTGGCTCTCCAACGCTGAGAAGGCGCGCCTGCTTGAGGCGACCGTGCGCGTGGATGCAGTCATGTATGCGGGCACGGGGTGCCCTCCGCTGTATGCCGACCGGGTAGTGAACTACGTACCCCGCCGGCCCAGCGATGGATGGGCGGATCTGTTCCATCGGGCCAACGTATATCGCGACGAGGGCCATGCAGTCAAGCTTATCCGCTCCCTGTATGCGCTGGAGCAGCTGGACCTGCCGCCGGGCTTCCCGATCGCGAAGCATGATTTCTTTCAGATCGCGCACATGGGCATGGACTCGATTGAGCGTGCAATGGACCAGGACGAAGGGAATCATGTGTCGGAGGAAGTGGCTACCGGAGTGGTGAAGCGCGTGGGACGCGGAGGGGATATGGTGGTTGCGAACATGACGCGATGGGTCTTTTATGGCGGGTTGCCGAATGCATGGCGGCATGTTCCTGATGTGAAGTAGAAGTTGTGGTCCAGTTATATAGGTAGCCAACTAGTGCCTAGACAAGGAATGTGGGATATCTTGATTTCGGCGCATTCAAATGTTCCTCGAAGATGTGACATGCAGTAGTTTCCACCCCATTTAATCCAGACCGGCTTCATCACCTTCTTCACTTTCCTCGAGAATTTCTCTTGCAACGAACGTCCCATGCCAACAACATCCATCCCATGATCGACCCGATCGACACGGGTCCCGCTGTAGGGCTTATCACCTATCCCAGCTAGGGCTAGCGCCTTCGGACAAGCCTAACACACACATCTCGGTGGCGTCCATCGGGGATCAAAAAGTAACCCCCATTGGTCCGTCGCGCTTCAGGCGTTTTGAGCGCCCCTTACACCTCACATCGCCGGGTTTTATCGTGAATTTAAGTCCTTAAACTCCTTAATCTCCGTCTTTATGTACAGGGATCTCGCTGTGCACGCTCTGACTGGGCCTGAATCGGTCTGGCTCGGACTCTTTCCCAGAACGGCACAACCCGAACCGCTTTCCCCGGGTCCGCACCTGTGATAAATAGGGCTTGCCCTGTTGTCTACCATATTTACGCCGCGTGTTGCTTGTTTGACTACCGTTGTGGATGCGAATGGGTACATCCTCCGCCGAGATGTCCTCCAGCAATGAGAAAACGAATGGCGCCGACCACGATGTGGAAAAGGTCGCAGGCGACACCACGACACCGCAGCCAAACTCGACATTGAAGAAGGCGCCATCCAAGGCGGATTCAGTTCTCGAGAGGGAGATCGTGCCTCTGTCCGAGCGACGAGGCTTGCTGGGTCGGCTCTCGGTTATCCCCGAAGTCACCAATCCATACAGTTACGGCACAGGCACCAAGTGGTGGATGACGGTCATTGTTAGTTTTGCGGCCATCACATCATCAACCGGATCTTCGATTTTCTATCGTGAGTGACCCCATGAAACCCTGGACCGAGAAACTGTCGCATTGGTTGGACACCTCACTGACCGGTCATCTATTGCAGCGGCCCTCTCCGAGGTCGCCCACGCCCTGCATACCACTCCCACTGTCGCCAACTTGTCATTGGCGTTGTACATGCTGGCAATGGCATTTACGCCCATGTGGTGGTGAGTACCCTTGTCTCTGCGAGTCCAGTCTGAATCACCTTAACCAAGGTCTGGTACTAGGTCTGCGCTATCGGAGAAACACGGCCGCCGCACCATCTACCTCCTCTCCTTCTCCCTCTTCCTGGTATTCTCCTGCATCAGCGCCGTCAGTGTCAACATCGCCATGCTTCTCGTTTTCCGCATTCTCAGTGGCGGCGCAGCGGCGTCCGTTCAGTCCGTGGGGGCCGGCACCGTGGCCGATATCTGGGAGCCGAAAGAACGCGGCAAAGCGATGGGAATCTTCTACTTGGGACCTCTCTGTGGACCAGGGCTCGCTCCCGTCATTGGCGGTGCGCTGACACAGGGCCTGCACTGGCGTAGTACACTCTGGTTCCTAACGATCTTTGGCGGCGTGATGCTCGTCCTGATCTTACTCTGTCTACCCGAGACAGTGAAACGGCGTGCGCCTTCTTCCACCGTTGACAACGGCACCCAAGAAAGCATGGCCATGGTGGTATTCAAGAAGATCTTCGGTCCGTTTTCGGTGCTTGCACTACTGCGGTACCCCCCTATTATCGTGGCGGTCTGGACCGGTGCGATCTCCTTCTTCACCATGTTTGTCCTGAACGTGTCTATCCAGGCGACCTTTGAGAACGCTCCGTACAACTTTAGCACCATCCTCGTGGGACTGGTCTATCTAGCCCCGACCATCGGGTACGCCTTCTCCTCTATTCTCGGTGGCCGCTGGATTGACTACATCATGGCGCGTGAAGCCCGCAAGGCCAACCGCTACGATGACAACGGCAAACTCAAATTCCTACCCGAAGACCGCATGAAAGAGAACATCTGGATCGCCCTCACACTGTACCCTGCCGCACTCATCTGGTACGGCTGGTCGGTTGACAAGGGCCTCCACTGGGCGATTGGGTGTGTGGCCTGTATCTTCTTTGGCCTGGGAGTGATGCTCGTCATGGGGGCCATCAACACGGTGCTGACGGAGTTCACGCCGAAGAAATCGTCCAGCGGCGTGGCGCTGGCAAATTTCCTGCGGAATTTGCTGTCGTGCACGGGTGCAATTATCACGCAGCCCCTGATCACTGCGCTTGGGACCGGGTGGACGTGTACGATGGTGGCGCTGATAGCATTTGTGACGGCCAATGCGGCGGTCCTTGCGTTGCGGGTGTGGGGGCCGCAGTGGCGAGTGATGATGGATCAGAAGCTCAATGCGAAGCCATAAGCAGAGGTGAGTTTTTCTTGATGGATAGATACTCGGAGATGAAGGTTCTGCTTGATAGTACCCCAGATGGGGGTTTGTCTGCCTTGATTGCTCCGTATAGATAGATTTATTGCCTAAACATCACAATCGTGTCGACTGATTTAAATGAAAACATAGAACAACTACGATACGTAGTAATCCATTTGCCTCTCAATTCTACGTTGCTGCTGGTAGTTGTCGGTCCGATTGATATATATATATATATATATATATATATGTCAATATAAATGTATTCTCACAAAGAAGTATATCTCCTGCTCCGGGCGCTTGTCCAAGCCAATCCAAAGCAATCAATGTTCAGTACCATGGAGAGGTGCACTCTGTATACTTAAGCCTTCCCGGGTGGAGAACAGACCCACCCGAGCTAGATAGACTAGGGCTGTAGTCCCGGATTCCCGCCCAATCGCCAGCTCGCTTTGAGCCCCGATCTCCACCCCGCGCGATCTCCAGACAAAGCCAGACGCCCGAGCCTCGGAGATAAACGAAAAGCCCGAGGTATGAGGCCGTCAGACCTGCTGGCCGCCACGAGGATGAGCAGAGCGGCTGTGAATCCATCTCCTCGAAACCATCTCTCTCGATGAAGAAGAGCTCTTGTATTCTCCGCAAAGCATACCGACCATTCATCATCACCCAAACGACCACCCTGACAACGAGAGCGACCACCTCCACTCCGACCACTGTCGCAATGTCCTCGACCCGCTGGGGCTACACCCACGACAACCCCGTCTGGGCCGCCGTCGACACCTACACGATGAGCCACACGCACCCACCTTCGCGCCCAAACACCCAACTCCTCGAGTCCACCCTCACCAACTGCACCCGCGCCTCGCTGCCCCCCTACGCCCTCTCCTCGTCTCAAGCCAAGTTCCTCGCCCTCCACCTTCGCACCACAGGCGTCACGCACGCCCTCGAAATCGGCACCCTGGGCGGCTACACCGCGCTGTGGCTCGCGACATCCAACCCGGGGCTCCACGTCACAACGATCGAATCCAACGCGCACCACGCGGCGGTCGCCCGCCGCAATATTGAGGAGGCGGGCCTATCGTCGCGCATCGAGGTCCTCGAGGGCGCGGCTCTGGGCGTTCTCCCTCGACTGCGAGCGGAAGTGCAGAGCGGGACGCGGCCGCGATTCGGATTCGTGTTTATCGACGCGGATAAGAGGAGTAATTGGGCGTATTTCCAGGCCGCGCGGGAGATGATCCTCCCGCGCGGGGTGATATGTGTGGATAATGTGGTGAGGGATGGGGATCTGGTTGACGGGAGAAGTAGAGAGGAGGGTGTGAGGGGGTCTAGGGAGGTGGTGGAGCGGGTGGGGGAGTTGGAGGGCGTGGATGCGGTGGTGTTGCAGATGGTGGGGGAGAAGGGGTATGATGGGTGGTTGTGGGCGGTGGTGGATGGATAGATATGCGTGGCGTATGCAATGGAGGTGAGCAGTGTGGTTTTGTTGATTGAGAATGAAGGGGATGGTTGGTCGATTGATTAGATCACGACGTTAGGTAGATTGGTTGTATATGTGGACTGGTCCGGTGAGGATCTTGTGCCGGGTGTACTTTTTCTGCCTGAGAACCACATGCTGGGGAGATTCCTGGTATGAGTGAGTTGATATCACGAGTTGACTTCCCTCGAAATGAAACGGAATGTTGAGGAAAGAGTCTAATAGGTGGTATCTCATCCCGAAAAGATAACATCTCGCCACATCGGAAAAGGTGGGAGGGGGCTGGAGGGGGAAGAGTCACGGAAATTAGGTCTCAAGTTAGGGCATCAACAATTTGATAAGCTTTTCAGCGCAACAAGTAGGGACTCGATAGACCTATTGCACTTGTTTTTGTCTAGTATGAGGGCCTGGTCTGGAAAAGGTACTATACAGTACCAGCAGTACCGGGAAACACTACCGGAATAATAACTATGGAGGGAGTCGGGGGGTTTAAAATATAGTAATATTACTATTTTGTGAAGGGAAATGGTGGAGGAATATTTTTGACTTCTTTGTTTTCACATGGTTGGCCTATTCTTCGGGAACTCCATATAGGAACCCTGTCATTTCCCCACCTTTTCGGCAGCATCCGTAACCCTTTTGTCTGGAAGGATAGGTATTATATAAACCTTCTCCATTTATCGAGGATGTCAGTAGTACTCTCTTTCCTTCTGCTAAATAGTTTCCTTCTAGAAGGGCTCTCTAGGAATACTGTTTCCTAGCAAGAGATTAATGTTAATTATATTATGTATCTAGAGATCTTAAGGATAAAAGGCCTTAGAATGATAGCCTTGATGAAAATCCTCCGGATTCAGTTAATATATAAATATATATATATAAAAGTGATTATTTCTACTTCGATTGGTTACCCTTAGTTACCCTCTTAAACCTCTATCATATTAAGAAGCCAACCCTAAATAGGAAATAATGCATACCACCGACCCCTATAGGATAGGGAGATTTTTTGCGTTAGAAAGCTTTTTGTATTAGAAGTTAGACCACCCTAACCCGGAAGTGGTCAATGCCACGGGTAAGTTATCAATTCCCTTTCTGACCACGTAAGCATGTTCAGCCGCATGCCTGCCTCACACATACTTAAAGCGGATTAGCCGCGACGCACAGTAGCCTCAGCGCTTGGCGCATCAACGAGTGAGATAGATTCAATTGGCGAATTAGGGGGTTTGATTCAGCCCGTACCTGTCTCCTAAAAAATGATAGCGAATATTTAATAAGCGGTTGAACCGCCCCCCTCTCTCCCATCCCTCCCATCTCCGACAATGGGTTCTCGAAATAAATAGGAAGGCGCAATTGGGTCATTTTTCTCTCATCTTGTTCTTTGTCCCCAAGTCCGGCGCATGATGACAGTTATTCCCTTCTTTTTTCTACTCGTTGGAGTGAGCCTCATCTGGTTCAGCATTCGGCTCATCCAGCATCGTCGGCTCTACAAAGATCTGGTTTGAGACCCAGTAGATGCTCATATCAATCCAATATGCTAACCTGTCTTTAGCCTAAACCCCCACATAGCTTCATCTGGGGCCATTTGAAACTGTTTGGCGATGTGATGAAATTATTCCCTTCCAACACAGCGCTCTCCGTATACTACACAACAATCGCACAGAAATATGAGCTCCGTGACATCTTCTATCTGGACCTATGGCCATTTGGCCCTCCGCAAATGGTACTGATTGCCCCGAACGCCGCAGATCAGGTTACGGTTGTGAAAACCTATCCACTCCATGACGAAGTTCCCCGATTCGTCGGCTCGCTGCTGGGTGAGAAATCTCTCCCAGCAACCGACGGAGAGATGTGGAAAATACTACATCGCATGATTGCCCCAGGATTCCGGCCCTCGTCTCTCAGGTCAATGATGCCGGTTACTGCGGAACAGACAATGGGAATTTTTCTTCCAGCTCTGACAGCCTATGCATTAAGCGGCGAAGACTTTTCAATGGAAAAGGTAGCGGCACAGCTCATATTTAGTATCATCAGCAAAATGATCATGGGTGGATCCCTGTCCAAGCAGAACCAAAGCGAGCTGCTTCATGATATCGATCGGCTGTTGGATTACGCGCAGTCAATAGCCATCGCGAGCGGTACAAACCCGGCAAAGAAATGGTTTAAATGGTGGAGGAAGAGGCAAGCGGTACAGAGAATAGATGAGTCCTTACGCTCGTTTATTGAGAAACGTCATTTGGCCCACAGCGATGGAAGTTTCGACAGCTCTCAAGGGATGAGCGTCTTGGATCATATGATTTCTGAGATGAATTCTCAAAGCCCGGGCAAACTGGACACGGGCTCTGTTCAAGTTCTCATTGATAAGTAAGCGAAAATGAGACCCAGAAATCAAACGACGCATACAATTTTGTATCCCTCGGGATTCGGCTAACAGGCTCCAGTGTAAAGGCCCTTCTCGTTGGTGGCTACGGAACATCAACTGATACACTTTGCGTATGGACATGCCATGAATTTTCATTTCTTCCATTCGCACTTGCTAATGCTAAAAAGTTTGTGTTCATCATGCTCTCTTTCCATCCGAATGTGATGGCAAGGCTCCGACGGGAGCACAGCCAAGTTTTCGACGCAGATCTAGTCAAGACGCAAGAGATTCTCCGAACCACACCACATAAAACAAACGAGCTATTGTACACAACTGCAGTAATCAAGGAAACCCTTCGGCTCTTCCCTCCCGGTTTCAGCGCTCGGAAAGCAAAACCTGGGTAAATATATTCCCAGGCAATCGCCTTTGTGTCTACTCTTAACGAGGGATCCGAGTTATTCCTGACAAGTGACTAACTACCCTGCAGAATCGACACACTCCAGTATAAGGGAAAGTCCTACCCAACCTCCAACCAACTAATCATTCCCTGCACACATGCCATCCACTTCGATCCTGAGGTCTTCCCTCAACCCTCGTCTTTCGATCCAGAGAGATTCCTGGAGCCGAATAAGGTCCCTCGAGACGCTTGGCGGCCCTTTGAGCGCGGGGCTCGGGCATGTCTCGGCCAAGAGCTGGCAATGGAGGAGCTTCGAGTTGTGCTCTTACTGACAGTTCGGGCTTTTGACCTAGAGTGTGCATCTGTCGAACCACGAAAGACGCCTAGGGCTCCGTTCACGGACTTGGATCTGTTGATGGGCGACCTGGCATTCCAAGAGATGGCGCTGTCTGCGAAACCGCGAGGAGGAGCGATGATGAAAGTGACCCTTGCTAAATAACGCAGGGTATGCAAGTACCAGTGTCATCTTTTATGGCTGCTTGTCGCTCAATCCGAAACAAGCGGAAGTAATCAATTGGGGTCGAGGATTTTAGGTTCTCGGCTATGAAAAGCCTCCTGGAACCTCGGGGTATTAAATAGTATGCAAATCAACACCAGTATGCGCGGATATTTTAGTTTTTCTTCTGTTCCCTCCGTCTTAGATTAGCTTCCTCCTCGATCGATCTACTCTACCCTATCCTATAATGCACGACCAACTTGGTCTTTCTCCGCTTCTTGGAGTCCCCCACCTCGTCTAGGCCCCTGCTGTCCGCAGGCTTGCGGTCTCAAAGACTGATTCTAGGGCAATGGTTGGCCAACCTTGTTATTTATAGATCTTGGAACTATGTGGCGTAGAATAAAGTGGGGTAATATCGAAAGCATGAACTTTCTTCTAAGGACTAGGTATCGGGAGAAGAGTACTCTTCAGTACGTCAAAAGTATTACTCATCGATTGTTTGCACATCTCAATCTAACCCAGAAGTAACTATACAAGTTATCCACACTAGCATAGAAGAGGGATTCAATTATTCCGAGGTCCGGGCAGGATATATCCGCCGAGGTTATTGAAGAATTCGCCTGCTCTCCCCATATACTGAGCTACATCATCGCCTACCCACGAGGACAAAAGCCCTAGTCTTGTGCCCTCTAATTCGCGAGTATACTTACCAGATATCTTGACCACCACGTTAGCGATACACATCTAATTGTCGGCAAAATACCACCTGGAAAATAACGGACAATGCAGGCATAGCATCACTTACCAAGAACCCCTGCCCCGACTCCGTCGAGAGCAGCGCCGCCTCTATCGATTCCGCAACCGCATCAGGTGTGTTCACCTCAAGTCCGGCTCGCACCCACGCATCTGAGATGCCCGAGGTCATATGTGTCGTCGTGAAGAACGGCGCGATGGCGTTCACGCGGATATTATGTTTCTCCGCCTCAGTTTGCGAGGCCCGAAGTAGGCCCACCACGCCGTGCTTGGACGCCGTATACGCAAGCGTCCCTGCGCCGTCGAAATACCCTGCCGTCGAGGCGACGAGAACGATCGAGCGGGGGCTATCGGGCGGTGTCGATTTGAGGTAGTGCATGGCGAGTTTGAGCGCTAAGTGCGGAGGTACATTTAGTTAGCGGGAAACCAGGAGCAGGAGCATAACGGGCAGATGGAACAAAACGCACTGTTCAAGCTCCCCTTGAGATTCACATCGATAGTCCGATACGCCTCGGTGGGTTCCTCCAGCCTCCCATCCGCATCATAGCTATCCTGCAGGATCGGCTCGTGCTCCATGGTGCCCGCATTAGCGACCACAAAATCAAGGCGCTGATACCGCTGGTGCACGTGTTGAAGGACGCTGCGTAGCTGAGCCCAATCTGAAACATCAGCGGGCATGAAACATGCCCTTGACGGACAAGGCAAGGAAGCAATCAATTCCTGTGCGCTGTGTGCTGTTGATGCCAGATCCACGATTATCACAGTTGCCCCGGAGCCGTTGAGGCGAGTGACTGTTGCGGCGCCGATGCCGTGCGAACCACCCGTGACTAGGGCAACTTTTGACGGGAGAGAGTTGGGCGGCGGGGTTGTTGGCATGTTTGGTTAATTGTTCGCTCGTTTTGACAGTTTCGCTTCCTTGGTGGATTGTTGGCAGAGTGCGGGGGTGTGTGTAGAGGGTATACTTGTCGTATTAATGTTATCCAGCTGAGGAGAACGGGATGTTCTGTTTGAATAGCACTCAATTTCAGATGCAGAGTTAATGACGGGGAATTTGTCATCTCTGAATAAGTTTGGTAAATAGTGAGGATTGCGATTGGGAAAGTCTCCGATGCAGCCAATGGGTGGGACCATTAGCGGTATAAGGAGCTCGGGTGCAAGCGAGGCTAGCGGTACACATGCGAGAGCTCTGGAGAGGAAAAGAAATCCTATCAGGCTATCATATCTCATGAAGACGCTGCTGATGGACGCTAGATCGGCCTTTTTTTCGGTCAGATTCAGCATATGGGGAGACGTTCGCCTAATGGCGAGGATGATAAGCTACAGCAGATTATCTCCTTGAGAGGGTTAGCTGAAGCTCCCCAGCGATTTGCTCAGAGAGCCGATATTCTCGGATTGAGTTGGTCGTCGAAGTCGGTTCCATTGGGTGGTCTCTTGTCCGAGGTGGGGCTCACTCAACGTATCATCGTCCCTGCACTAGATAAGTAAGTTCAACCATCTCCGAAACTCCACCAACCAGAGGTGATGAGGATTCCGCTGGCGGATTAGCAATCATGATCGTGACACGGTGACAAAGATTCGAAAAAGGCCTCCATTTTATCCCAGTCTATGAACAAGTCAGAGAGCAATGATAAATGAAGGCCAATGGATCGCCGTAGTAAATATACCGGCAGGTTTGTATCATATCCCAAACGTCGGTCTGTCGAACGGTCTCCGAAAAGGTTGCTGTCCAATATGCATTTGGAGACCTCCCATGGGAATGGACCATCATCAATCAACACTCGGCTCCGCCTGAGTCAGACTAGCTCCGAAACTTATGCAAGCCTCCAACTTGCCAGACGCGGGAAGACTTCGAGTTCACAAGCGAGGTGTCTGGACATTCTGGGGGGAAAGAAATCCCGACAAGGGCGTTTTCATTAGGGAGCAGAAAATCGAAAGAAAAAAAAAAAATCACCCGAGCAAGAGGAGAGCATCGTGCTTTAAATATTGCAAGCTTGGAGGAAGTCAGGAGTTTAAAACAGCCCGGAGCTTGAACGTAGCCCAGTGGGCGAATGATCGGAGAGATTAACATCACCCAGAAAGGACTAGTGTTATCTAACTAAGTGCCGATTCGGCTCCGCTTACAATCGGTTTAGAGTTTCCTAGTGAGTAGTGACACTGGGTTGGAGCTGGTTGCCCACCCATGTCTCTCAGAGTGGCTTGGATGGCTGATTATTTCTCTGTGCGTAACTACGAACGCTCGGGTTCATGGGACTACTACTACACCTGTCAGGGTCTCCAAATATATCAGTGCCCTCCGTGATGCTAAGGCGCCCCCATACCGCTTCCCGCTATGGGTGCGCCCGTCCCCGTCACATTTTTACTTTTCGTCTAAAAAGCCATTGAATTATTGCGCGATCTGCGCGATCTGCGCGGTTTTCGGGTTCTTTTATTTCTTTTAGGCCTCATTCAGGCGATCTTCGCCGAGATTGGAGTATTTAGGCATATTAGGTGGTTGAACTCGCTGGTGGTGGGAAGCTAGGCATATTCTTTAAGAATGATATCGGCAAATCGCCCAGCTGCTCCACAAACCCGGTCATTTTGACAATCCCTCACCTTAGGTGTCCTCATAAGTCACTGCCCTTAGCTTCCGAATCAAAGGAATCGTCACTAGGGTCTCGACATGGCGGTTGATGTCCATTCGGTGAAAGATGAAAAAGTCGCGATATTCGCCGCGTGTTTCGTTTCTCTCCTAGCATTCCTCCAGGGACTGGACACGGCTCAGATCTCCGGATTTACAGCAATGCCCGGGTTCCTAAAGGACTTTGGCTTCTTCAACAGCGCAACTCAGACCTGGGACATCACTCCGTCGAGACAGCTCCTCATAACCTGCATGATAAATGTTGGTGCCGCGGTAGGGTCACTGATTGCCGGTCCCCTGGGGGCCCGCTTCGGATCCAGATACGGACTCATGCTGTGCGCTCTTACATCGATCGTCGGCTCGACTCTCCAGGCCAGCAGTGCCACATTACCACTGCTGATATGCGGCCGAATCTTCGTCGGTATGGGCATCGGAATGGCAACGAATTTCATCCTTGTATACCAGGCTGAAGTTGCGCCGGGGCCCTTGCGCGGTGTGCTCTTGGGCACGTTTTCGCTCACATACACGTTCGGTGGATTCGTTGGAACGTGCATCAATCAGGGGACGCATGGTCTCGCGAGCAGCTGGAGCTATCGCATCCCGCTACTGACGCAGCTCGTCTGCCCATCAATTTTCTTGCTGGGAGCTTGGGCTCTTCCAGATAGTCCGCGGTTCCTTGTCAGCTGTGGGCGCGTCGAGGACGCGAGTCTCGCTTACCGTAGACTGCATGGAGCGTCAATCGAGGCCGAAGACCTCCGAGAGCGCGAGATGGAAGAGATGATCAAGTTCGTCGAGTACGAGAAAACGACGCAGAGAAGCACGAGCTACCTGGACTGTTTTCGGGGCGTGGACCGGCGCCGGACGCTGATTGCAATGGGCCTGATGACGTGTCAGAACTTTGGCGGCCGCGACTTCCTCTTCAGCTATGGGACGTATTTCTTCTCGATCGCCGGTGTCCGCGAGCCCTTTCTAATCAGCATCATTCTGAACCTATCGGCCTTGCTCGCTGCAGTTCTCTCAATCCCGCTTGTGCACGTCGTAGGACGGCGGACGCTCCTCCTAACCTGCGTCGCCGGGTTCGTGGTCTGTCTTTTCATCTTCTCATCCGTGGGGACCGCGTACCCGCAAAGCATGATCGCAAGCAAGATCCTTATTACATTTATCGTCCTGTACAACTTCCTGTTTACAATCTCACTCGTCGTCGTCGCCTCGACGGTGATTTCCGAAACGGCCAGCACGCGGCTCCGCTCGCAGGCGCAGTCGCTGGCCGTCTTCACGGCCTGGAGCGAGGCCGTTATGTGGACCGCTGTGCTGCCCTACCTGATCAACCCGAACGCCGCGAACCTCAAGGCAAAAATTGGTTTTATGTATGGTGGGTTTGGGGTGTTTATTTGGGTCTTTATCTATTACTGTGTTCCGGAGTATCTGGGTCGGCCGTTGGAGGAGATTGATGAGATGTTTTTGAAGGGGGTGGCTGCGAGGGACTTCAAGGGGTTTGTTTGCACGGGGGATCTGGTTGTAGATTCTACTGCAGATGGTGATCTTGGGGTGTCGGGGGATGTTGCAGAGGTTCCTGTTAGAGCTAGAAAATAGAGTAAAGACTCTCACTCTCGGCCCCACTGCCCTGACCTTAGCGCAGAGCATTCATTAGGTTTGCATAATAAAGTTGCGGTCCGCTGTACATAATAAATGGGCCCTTTAGCTAGCCCAAATTAATGATCTGCGCTGAGGTTTTAGCAGTGTGGTCGGGAAAGAGAGTCTCAATGTGTACTAGTCAATGCAATTTCTAGAATCACTGTAGTAGCCTATCTAAAAAAGGGTGAAATCAGAGGTTTAGGGGAGGCGGAGGTATTGAGAAATGCGCGGACCTACAATAGGCGCGTGTATCATCTCGGTAGGATCTCGGTAGGCCACACCTTTTAGCTGGCCGCGTAGGCGGCTCGCTTAGGAATGACGTTGTTACAATTCTTAACAAAAATAGTATTGTCCCTATCAATTTCCATGTCCAACGATTTATCGTATAGGTTAGTACCTCGAACACTCTTACGGCTTGATTCCCGTAAAAAAAAGAATCTGGGATGCTCTGATCCATTTAAGTTTCACCGCTCCGTTACTTCAGCAGAACAGTGATAGTATTCACCGTATTATAGTCGACGAGTCATCGTTATAATACCGTAATGCCTTATGGAATCGAGCCTCACGGAATTGATGAATGACTCATTCAATGTACAAACTCAAAACATTGAAATGTCGGACTGGAATTGAAGGTCCAAACTCACGATAGTTGCAATCAAAAATGGCGCCAGGCTCATCCGTGCCTTTTGAAATAAAGTACGCCAATGCATCTGAGCTAAGTGCACTCGTGAGCATTGAAATTCGCTCTTTTCCCTCGTCCAAGTATATGCACAGCACATATAAGGGGTGTGATCCATCGGCAGTTCACACCTTCAAAACAGTCTCTTCTCTCGAGTATTTTGCCAAATCCGAGTGCCATATTCTAGCGGGTGTCGACTCTGAAGCCGGTGATATCGTCGCATACAGCCGCTGGAATATACCAGCTATCTACAAGGTCGCAAGGGCCGTGGACACAGGTCTGAGCGACGATGCGCAGGCGCAAATGCAGAATATGTGGGCGTATGCCCCAAGGATGAACAAGGGTACCTACACTTTCTACGAGGAAATGATAAAGCGTAGTAGGAACATGCACCTCAAGGAAACTGATGTTGGTTCGTCAGCCCATTTTACCACTGTACATGAATATTTTACGATATTGACTGCTAAAAATACTGCTAGTCCTTGAACTACTCTGCGTCTTACCAGAGTATCAAAGAATGGGAATAGGAAGTGCGTTTCTCAGATGGGGTATTGAGAAAGCAGACGCCAGTAACGCCCGAATCTATCTGGAAGCTACAATGGAAGGAGTGCCAGCGTATTTGAAGCACGGGTGGAAGATCGTCGAGAAAATACAACTGGATTATACGGAACGTGGTGGAGAGGGAAGTCAGAAGTTCGCATTGATGATCAGAGAGCCCCGGGTAACAGTGTTTTGACGTAAGCCTCTTTTTTCTTTGTGTATGTATCGCTTCGGTTATGTAGACTTCGTTATATGACATGGCACCACTGACTAGGTAAGGCTATGTTCGCTCGAAAATCAAGCGGTTGCAAGCAGTCCGTCCAGAAATGCGTCTTACTGTATACTGATTACATACGCACCAGAATCGACGATTTTCGACAAATAATACAGCGACATTAATTTACGATCTTCTCCTTTCTCGATGGGGACTTTCAAAAGTCCCAACTGGTCTCCCTGACATAGGTTGTTTTGATGGTCGACACTTCTAAAAGCCTAGATCCCTTCAGCGTCAACATCAAGAGACACCCTGAGATTTCTCGGGCAGCTAGTGTTTATGCGCTGATACTTGTCATTTTCAACGACGGACAGGAAGTCACCTGTTACACGGGTGCACACATCGACCAAATTGAATCTGTGATTTCAAGAGCCCTGTGTGGGCTAATAGGCCCTAACGGGGAATTATCTGCTGAGGCTTAATGAAAACGGGTTGGGACCGGATGTTACGTGAATTGACCTGAGCCCGAAAGTCCAAACTTGGATTGACATTTCTTCAATTTCTACGTCCTGCCCAGTGGTTGTAGATGAGAATTCTGGTTCGCACATTTCAATCGATAGTCAAGTATGCAAGCCATGCATGATCATCTCCTTCACTTCTTGCACTGCAGTACTTACTGTTCTGTCTCCTGTCTCCTGTGACTGGCTGCTGTTACAGCCAATAGGAAGTCTAAAGAATTCTATACATTCAAGGAAGGTATCAAGTCTAAGGAAAAAAGAGAGAGGAAAAGAACTACGGCAGCGCGCTGGGCCTTCCGTAGGCGACTAGCCTCGGACACCTTCCCGGCAACCTTCCCAATTCGGGAGTATACGAAGCATCCAAACAAACAACCCGGCTCGCCAGTTACCCTCCAGAGGACTTAATCGTAACATCTGCCATAGTCTCAGTTGTTGGTAGGCCCAGTTATAGTTAAGAGTCATTTCAGAGCTGTATCCTAGTAAATTGAACGCCGGATATAAAGCTAAAACACGCGCTGCCTTGAGCCCGAGATACGCATACACGAGAATGACGTCATAAATATTCTCGCCATTACACACTACCAGATCATCATCCCTTCAGGACCAAGCTTGGATGCTTTCGTCGCGAGATAATTTGAGAGCGAAACCTGAAGAGTACTAATAGCTAGCCGCTGATTGGTTTCGGAGATTGCGGCTATGATGCTGGAGATCTGGGCCAGGGACCCAGTGACCTACTTAATACTTTCAACTGACGCCTCATAATGACGTCCTACTACACTTAACGTTAAATATGAAGACTTGAAATACCTAGACACTCGACCCCCAGCTCAATTTTGGATTGTTCGAGGATGCTCCGCGTTTTATCGTACTCTACCCGCGCCCCACCCAAGCTTATCAAATCTTTAACTCGACGCTGCTGGATATCTCGTTCATCGGTTGCCATGGCACCCCGAATTATCGACGTTATCAAGGCAGATCACCGAGATATAGAAGAGTTTTACAACAATATTCTAAGCTCCACGGGCGATGAAGAGAAAGTCAAATGGCAGAATCAATTTACCTGGGAAGTAGCTCGGCACTCGGTCGGTGAGGAGCTGGTCGTCTATCCACAGTTCGAGAAAAAGCTCCCTGACGGCCGCGCTATAGCGGACAAGGACCGTAACGAACATCAGTTGGTGTGTCTGACTGCAGCCAGTTAATATTACTTTTCAATCATCTCATAATCCATCGCAGGTCAAAGAGCAGCTCAAGAGGTTCCAGAACATGGAGCCTACAGACCCTCACTTTGAGCCTACTATCAAAGCCCTGATGCAAAAGCTTTCTGAGCATATCAAGGAAGAAGAAACTCACGATCTCCCAATGCTAGAACAAGCTCTAGCGAGTGAGGAGAGTGAGAATATTGCCAATTCCTTTAGCAGAACTAAGATGTTTGTGCCATCACGTTCGCATCCGAGTGCTCCCAACAAACCTCCCTTCGAGACTGCAATTGGGCTAATGGCTGCACCAATCGATCATCTGGCTGATATTTTCCGTAAATGGCCGCACACGTCTGGTATGCCAAACCCGTCGACGAAGTAAGCTACTCAGTGCTCTCCGAATGGGCTTGTCCTGCACGATCTTTTACTTGATATTGTCTGCTATTTCAAGAATATTTGACGGATGGGACACGCTTAATGAGTAGTGTGAGACAAAGCCATGGATATTGATATGTCTATGGAGGCCGATGCTGGGTTGTCCAGGCAGCCATAAGTGAATCCAGAAAGTTATGATAACTTTTTTCTTGCTTCCCAAATATGGTCACTTCGCTGTTTTTTGTAACCCAGTCTGTGCCTGACATTCGCTTCTGTACTCTTAACTCTTGACTGAATCATGTCCGGGAAATGATATCAGGGCTCACTTCCTCTGGTAAACGAAGCTATACATTGATTCCTCTGCTCTACCGCCGTTGAGAGATGTTAACGTTCTTGGAGTCTACTGTGCCGCCCAGCAGGAATTGTGGTTGGTACCCTACAAAATCATGTCAATCGTTCCTCAATACTCAAATAGACCATTATAAATGCCCCCTGCATCAATTTAATTGAATCTAAGCGCACATTTGAGCTTCCCAATTTCGCAATCACGGCTTCAGCGATCAACACCGTAAGCAACATTAGTTGCTTCGGTTAATGGTACAGCAACCTTCATAGATCGCTTATGACCACGTAACACCATCCCCCAGGTACAACGAGCACATTGTCTAGGCTTTCAATGGAGATTCAACGTAATATGCTGCGATATTGACATGTGATTGCACGAAGAGACCTTACGAGGCTTGGAGATCTCTATACAATCTGAATCTAGCTACCATAAAGAGATATCCTAGTTATTATTACCTGGAATATATTTCCCCATATTAGGTACCCAGAGGTATAGATACAGTACAGCGGTATAAAGAAATTATTTCTGGACAGAAATTATTTCTGGACTCCCGTCCTCCATTGAAGAAATTTCCCCCCACATCAAATCGCAGTCTCGGTCGGACAAACCACCACAGTCCGAGTAGTGGTGAGGGTTTTAACGCGAGCACCAGTAACCTGGCCCGGCGCCGCGGTAACCACTGACGGAGTCGGGGTAGGAATATGGTCCAACGTCACAGGGTGGGAATAGTCTGAGCACCAACCAATAGTCTTAGGCACAATTCCGGGCTTCACATCTTTGGAGGTAGAAGTGCTGGTGGTGCTGGGTGAAGGAGAAGGATGGACATGGGAGGAATGATGGTGATGGAAATGACGGGAGCTGGGGCCGGTGGTAGGGCTCACCGTGACATAAACGGTAGACGCCGCAGCGTTAGGGCAGGTAGAAGTCGTTGGCAAAGGAGCACGGTCGACACAGCTGGCGCCGTTGACAGGGTCGGAGACGGTGAACTTGTCACCCTGCGCGTAGATGATGTAGACATTGGTGCCGTTGATGGCGCTGATCTGGTAGCCCCATTCGGGGTTGGTGTCGCATGGGATTTGGACCGAGTAAACCAGATCCGACGTGGGGACGTTCACAGCGAGCGGGACATAAGATGGAGGCCAAGAGACAAAGTTCCAGAGATAGAGACTGAAGTCGGTGGGATCGGTATCGACGCTGGTCCACTCGACGGCGACGGTGGACCCGGCTGCGTAGGTCGAGTTGGCAGCAGGACTGGTGATTTGGATGCCGGCGACCAGCGAACCGAGTGAGAGGATCAGGGGAGCCACAAAGCGGATCATGTTGACTCTCGTACTTCTTTTGCTCTTTTTGAATAGGATTTCAAAGCAAATGGTATACTGAATGGAACTTCAAAAGAGTGACTGGTGATAATAATGCAAAGCGAATGGTCGAGGGGAAAAAAAGAATGACTAGAAGTTGGAATAGAGAAGCTTTGCCAGTTGGAAGACAGAAATAATAGGGGCCCACGAGGATAAGGACTCAATTATATGTACATGGAGTACGTGCACTTGCCCTCCAATCCCCCGGAAATGAACACATGGTAGCCCGTTCCAGTAGTAGCCTAGTAGCCTAGTAGCCTAGTACCTTAGGTGAACGAAATTAGGAATGATCGAATATGGATGTACTCCGTAAATAGTCTCAGCCTTGGTTCCTGCCGTAAACTCCTTTAGGGTAGTCGTTGATCCTGATGGCCCGAGTGATTGGCGGTGTTCGAGACCACTGGTTGGGGTCCGTGCTCGGCTAATTCCTTGGCTGTCACCCTGTCAGCCTCCAGGTCACCTTCTCCCCGGATAAATCGGTCCATCGACTCCATCCTGACATGCTTCTCTCCAGTCCGAGTCCGGGGATTATGCCAAGGGTGTGTTGCGATCATACTGGCGAACGTGAGTTCGGTAACACCCCGAAGCGTATGGCAGTCCCCACATCCCCGGCATGAGAACAGGAACGGAGAATTTTTCGACGTTTCTGAATGCATGAGAAAGATCGTGTTGCTTTCCAACATACACAAATCACAAATTGACATGACAGGATAAACACTGCAGCGTCCCGCATTGGTGGTCCTCGGCCAGGAATGAGGACGCTGGTGTAGTTGTATGCTGGGGTCGACGTTCGTCGGTCGTGGGAGCTCCATTAGCCACAAACAAGGTCCACTGTACTGTGGAATGACGTGGTTGAGATAATAACTTTCGATTCTGATGTATGGGCGGTATGTTAGTGACATATTAGAAGCTTTAAATCTTCGATATGTTCATGGTTTGGTCCTACCAATGCTCCTGGCGCAATGGATCTATCGCTCCGTACTGGTAGCTGCCATAGCCATGGGCTGTGGCTTCGCTGCATTCTACGGGTTGCATTGATCTGTCGATACTGGAGCCGGGGGCTAAAAATAATGATCGCCGACTATTTCTGACGCCTATCAGGGGTACTACCCGTCGCATTCATCTGCAGCGCAATATTCATTATTTCTATCGAGATTGTGTGCTCTTGTCACAGGATCTGAAACTGATCCAGAAATCTTGTTCAACATAGTAAGTTCGTCGGGTTATTCACAAAATCACGGGTTCAAACAACAATAGATTGGCGGTGTTGCGTGTAATGGAAACCCTATTGAAACATTCGTATTCAAAATCATGGGCAAAGGAGTGATTAATCAAGATGTGTATTTCATTTCCGATATGAAGCTGGGTCACTACGTCAAAGTTCCTCCCGTTCAAATGATGCTAGCCCAGCTGGTCGCCACCGTTCGCGCGGCTATTGTCTCTTTGGGCATCATTAATTTCCAAATTACAAGCATTGAAGGCATCCGTGACCCATTGAAGCCAGAACGCTTTATCTGCAGCAATGGCGACACCAGTTGGACGAGCTCACACGTCTGGGGTGTAATCGGGCCTCGCAGATTATTCTCTTCAGGGAGCATGTTCCGGTTTATTCCCTTTAGGTTTCTAGCTGGAGCTTTCTGGCCTGTAGGATGGTGGCTTTTACAACGGAAATTGCCAAAGGGTGTCCTTCATATGCTCATCCTATTGTTATGAGTCCGCCAACCTTGTCTCATTTACCTTGGGGGGTCATTTTCGTATAACACCTGCCATTCAACCATATTTTAGTAATCTCTTATCTCAACTCGTGATTTCTCCCACTCTCTACGCGCCGTGGAATTTCTCCAATTTCTTGGATCGTTGTATATCTCTTTCTGTTTCGGCTACATTGTCAAGAGACGCTTTCCGGCATGGTGGAAGAAATACAATTATCTGATGTCCACGGCGCTCATATCGGGCATGGCATTCTCCACAATTATCCAGTTCGTCGCGCTATCCTACAAATACATTTTGGTAGGAATTGTCGCTCGGGTTTTCATATCGTGACAAATAACAATTGTTCTTGAAAGCTGACCCTGGTTATGCTCTGGATAGTTTCCAAATTGGTGGGGAACAACTTAATACGGTTTCGTTTATTTCTGGCGTAGGAGAGAAAGCTCCTCGTGGCCCGATGGGCTCTGATTATGTTGAGTGAAAATTCGGTTCGTAGTTGAATATATATCTAATCTTAACTAAAAATAAAGCACTATATTATGATCACATGGTTGAATGGACAGATCTCTGTTCTGTTAAGCGGGGTTGGATTTGCAAATCTCTCTATCTCTCAATGGGTCTTTCCCTCCTTGTCCGACTATCCCCACAGCTTTACAAGTTGGATTATACTCGTCCTCGGTTCTTGTCAATTAAACAGCCGCGGCAAAATTGACAGCACTAACAACGTCCACAGCATAAGTCAGATGGGGAGGACCAATAAGAATGCCATTTTTACAGATATCGTCAAGAGCATGGCATGCAGTGAAAACCCTTGATTGGGGAACATTGCTTAGTGCCTGTCCATTCACTGGTGTTGGTTAGCGGATGATGTAAACAGTAGAATGGGGTGGGCTTATCATACTTGGATCTCCAAAGAGAAGAACACTAGATATCCAGCTGGCTGTAGTAGCATCAAGCTGTGCAATTGCTTTGTGAACGATCTGACAACCCTGAGAGTAGCCAGAGGCGATCAGTTTTGTATGAGGGCATTGGGACTTCGCGGCCGTGATTTGGCGCGCCCTACGTATTTGAAGTCAGTTGCCGTCGTATTCGAGAATTTCAACTGCGAATCATGTTTCTGGAACTTACATCTCTGAGCTTCCATTTGAATCTCCTCCTGCTAGGTAGCCTTGGACTGAGGCTGAATAGTCATTGACACCCTGGATAGTAAGTGCAGAAGAACCGAATTTGTCATCCAAGGCATCGAACAATGGTGGGCCAACCAAAACCCCAACCTAGAAACATTGGGTGTCAGTATGAGGACGCAAATTATGTTCTCGCTCACATACATTGCCTGGTTCTGATGTGCCACGAGCAAATATCACAGTCCATTCAGTGCACGTTCCTCCCAGCTCATTGTATGTCTCTTGAGCTCCAGTTAACGTTCCGAGAAGATTGTCGAAGCTGGTGATTATCTCAGTTGCATCGGTGATAGATGTATTTATAGCGGGTAGATGGCTGAGCAGAATACTCAAAAAGCTATTCAAATCAGCACCACCCCGTTCCGTGATATGCACCTCATTGGGCTCTCCCAGCGGAAAAGCATAGGTATTGAGCCCGATGAAGATCAATGCAAGATATTCAAGCTTGAAGAACATCGTTGCCTTTGAGGATATGTGTAGGAGTTTCCGGTCTGCTGCCACGAACTTGCTCAGAAATACTATTCTATTCAATGAGCACCGCAACTCATTTATAGTCGAGCGATCAAGGCCATGCTCTACAATTCACATGATATTTGCATATAAGCTACTATTCACGCCGAGGCCTTCAGTCCGCACGAATGTCTGAAGAAAGTACTCGGGCCAATTGTATTTTTCGATAACACGGCACACTAGCGGAGTCTACATCCTGCACAGCCGAATGTCACGATCCCCACTTCCCCGCCAACCCTAAAAGTCTATTAATGCATATGCGATTCGCCGAATCCGGGGGAGGTCGGGATTTACTCGGAGTTATAAGGCTACCGTTATTGCTTTCTTCTTGCTCCAATGTCCCAAGTTCGGAGGAACGGTCGTTTACATTGTTGCGGGAAGTGAACGCATAGTTAAATTGTAAATGGTTATGCGCAGTTGTCATATCGCAGAAACCCAACATGTGAGGATGCTCTACCAATGGCCTCAATACCCAATCGGGACTCTGGGGTTGCGGACTAAAGGCGCTCCCCTCTCCGGCAGACGCCATCTTCGAATGCGACATACGAGGCTTCCCATACCAGTATGACGACACAGGTGCATAGCATTCTCTGTGCTTACTCCCGCCCAATAATCCTGAAACTGCGGGGAAGCATATCCTAGGTGGGAAGACATGATTATGCCTTCGGCCTAATCTCCTAAAGTGGAAACCTCCATACTGGTAGAAAGTGGATGTAGATCAAAACTTAATCGCCCACCCGATTCGCGTTCCCAGATTCTCAAGAGTCTCAGGAGTTTTCTATGCATGAATATTTCATGACTGAGTTCATGGCCCTTATTTCCAAGGTTTTAAGAGGTTGTACGTCACCCTGCATGGTTTCAAAACAATACTTCTACCCCTCATCATTTGGGTGTTTTAGGTACGGGATGTGGATAGTGACAAGTTGACAGTGCAAGTTAGCCCACCGCGGCAGACAGTTATATATGTTTGTCAGCAAAAGACAGTAAATGACAACCATCTCTGCAAGTAGCACATGCCACTCGGGAAGGGTCCGTTTAGAGCAGCCACAGGAGCCTGCATGATGGTGTTTTGGCTTATCGTCCTTGCAGAGAGTGGGTCATAATTCGATTGAGTGTAATAATAGTGCTGAGCTTTGCCCCGCAGCGGGGGAAAATTCTGCTCCGTCTGCTTAGTCTCCACTAGGATTCTTGGTATTGACTCCGACTCGGGCCAAGTCTTTCTCTTCATCTTTGTTGCCTGCTTAGAGTGTAGCGGAAGTTTACGGAAATACGTCGCAGTTCCAGTCGAAGGGTCAACCTTAGAAGGCGCAACAGAACATCCCGCGGAATGTAACGCCAAGGAGAAAACACTAGGGTGTCCCACGTCTATCCATAGGATGGACAGTCATTAAGAAAACATGAGACTCCTGCCACCAAAAAATAGCAAGGTTCCAGAAGCAAGATTCTAGAAGCAAGATTCAGGAACAGAAGTCCCAATCAGGAAAATCTCCGAAGTCAGGACAGCTATTTCCAAGGAAATCTCGGACAACAATGGTAGGGCATGGGTGAGATATATTACTAAAGAACCACCAAAAATAGTCGAAGAAGCGCGTGAAGCGGCCCGAGAAACGGATGCACTTAATTGGGTACGGCCAAGCATCTTGCAAGTGACCGACTCGGCGCCCGAGATTCGACATCTGCATATGTGCTGCAAACTGTGACGACTATTCACTACCGCATCTAATAGCCTTGACTGACAAAATATGAAGATACTCAATGCCTTGGTTCTACTAAAGAACTTGCATGGCGGAAAGTCGAACCGCCCTTCCGGATTGTTCATGACTGTTGAAGGTGTTGGTCCAGATAAACGCAATGAGGATTCCCTCATGGCAAGTACCCAAGCCAAATCTCTCGACTGTCTTCATGGGGACGGCAAGCACAAAGAAACTAGTCAATCATCCGCGTTCACGCCAATGAGATTAGTGGGCATACCATTCTGTATGACTTGAGTTGACTGCTGCAATCCTCCCGGCGATAGACCACCTCCACGGTACACCAATAGTAACAATTTCTATCAACGGTTTGTCCGTTGTCGAGGAGAAATGCAGATACGGGTAAGGTGTGTGCATTTTAATCGTCGATTAGAACAGATTGTATCAGACTACTGTTCTCTCCTGGGTTTGGTCTGGGTGCACCATGAGTACAAAAATATAACACAAGGGGAAAGGGGAGAGCAGGAATATATCAAGGTATATGATTAACATTTCTATCGCATGCTCGAGGAATAGAAAACATTCATCTCATGCCATGCCGTGACAATAAAATGCCTTGGTGCATATGATGACCAGTGTGGTCGTCAGAAAGAGAATTGTAATATCTAACACTCCAATCCAGGGAATCCGATAACTCGCACATAGGAAAACACGACTAGGTCTTCTTCTCCGCACCCAGTCCGGTCGCCAAATCCAAGTCTTTATATATCATTCATCAACGGGGGTTCATACGTGTCTGATTCACGACTTTCAACCCTTGGCGAAGGCCTTCAGGTTATCTTCACTTCCATTCCAGATGTCCGAGTCCCCACCGTAGCTGTAGGAGTCCGAGTTCTGCCAGAAGCTCTGGTAGGGCCAGCCACCGGGCACCGTGCCCACGGAGCTTGAGTAACGCGCCAGTACGAGTGGATAGTCCTGGCTAAAGGCCGTGCTGCCCCCAGTGCAGGTATTCCACCAATCGGCAGTGGTGTAGATCATCGGATATCGGCCCGTCTTGCTCTTATAAGTCTCGCCAAAGTCTTTGATCCAAGAGACCATAGCAGATGCGCTCAACCCGTAGCAGGTCGCGCCGGAGGGATTGTACTCAATGTCCAGCATTCCCGGCAAGGTAATGCCATCGTTGGACCAACCTCCACCGTGAGCCAAGAAGAAATTGGCCTGAGTGGCCCCCGAGCTGGAGTCAGGGTGGGCAAAGTGATAGCCACCTCGAATGAGCCCAGCATTGGTAGCACCGGTGTAATGGCTTGAGAAGCCAGTGTCGATGTACGTGGTGCCTTCGGTCGCCTAGTTAGGTAGATTTTTTAGCATTGCAAATAGGAGTCTCGGGTCGCAATTTGACCATGAAAAGACACCACCTCATCCGGGCACTCACCTTGATCATGACAAAACGGGCCCCCGATCCGTACGCACCAGCGAAGTCGACATTGCCCTGATAATTAGAGATATCGAAGCCCTGGACACTGGCTTGGGCGACGCCGGCGGCGGCAAGGAGTGAAAGAATTGCGGTCTTCATGATTGGTTCAAATATCGATTCTCATGAAGGACTTGGCAAGGAGAGAATGGCAATCTATGGAGTAGGGGTTGATGACCGGGACAAACGGCTCTATTTATGGGCGATGCCGAGGGATGGAGCAAGCTCAATGGCGTTCCCTCGTCGGCGTAGTACCATAGTGCCCGCATCGTATCGTATCCGAAAATAAATAGATTAGAGCCGATCATTGTCTAATTGAGGGTCAGGGTAGGACTGAAGGAGAGAATACGAGACTATGGCATGCCGGTTGGGGTATTAGCCGATGACGATCAAGTCCACTTGTGGCGGGGCCAAGGGGTTACAACAAACTTCAATGGTCATAACAATAATCGGGAATGACACTGATAACAACGATTCATCGTTTCCCATAAGATAGCCATGACGGGAATGGCGAGGTTCTATTGGAGTCTGCAGACTACCGTGCCGAGTGCCAACGGGTTACAATTCTGGAGAAGAGCATGAGAACGGCAGTTGGCGGCTGAGGAATGCTCAATAAAAATCACAATCCTCGATTTAACGCTGCCAGAATCCCCGATCGGGCTCTGGGGTTCTCAACAATGGTGATTGTACACTTACCATGAAGTATGGCTTGCGCATCGTCCTCCTCGCTACAGTAGCAGGTTTGGGGGCCAGAGATGATGTCGGCCAGTCATGTTAGCCAGTATTCTTCACGTGTCCGGAGTTATATTGTTCGGGCTTTTTGGAGAGAGAGTCTGGAAAGCCTGAAAAGCTTGTATCCCGATGTACTCGCAGAGTTTCAAGTACCGACTTCCAACATGGTTGCATGGATCCCTACTACGAGAACTTCTTTCGGTATTATAAAGATGGTTGAATGATTCTTCGTATCGATGGAAATTAGGCTTTGTGCAGACTCGGCATTACTTCTTGTTCCTTGCAGATCGTTCAGGGCACTCATATTCAATACTGTTATTATCATTGACATTGTCCTTATTTTGGTAGGTTCAAGTTCTTCTGGATACGGTTCGTTAATTGAGCATATAGGTACTCACTGAGGTGGGAAATAACCCCTGCACAGCTTACTACTACGTATACTACGTACTTTCCTAGATAACGTCCATTCTACTGCCTACTACGGAGTACTAGCTAATACCTAGTACTGCTGATGCTCGCATAATCCCCCCGAAAGGAGCCCAAGTTTAATTAATATCTCGGTCGTGGCGTTATCTTAGCAAGTTACACTGACTCTGCAGAATTAGTTCGCCGGCGATCTGCAGGGCTTCCGAACCCGAGTCATTCATCCTTCCCAACCTAGACTGGGAGACTTCGACTACCTAACCGAACTTCCCAATCTCCACTTCTTCGGCCCCCTATCCATCCATTCCCGTCCATCCATTCCCCTCCCCAGTCCTGCAACAATAATCGACAGCGTCTTCCCCCCTCACCCCCTCACCCCTCCCCAAGAGGCTAAACCCCGTCTGACCTCTCCTCCATTCTGACCAACTCGCACCCCCCCCCCGTGGCTCATCCAGTGGCTAGTTCCGTGCCTCATCTAGTGGCTGGCCCTCATATCTGAGGCTGACTGGAAGGGCTGTGGAGATGGATTGCGGCCCCAGCCGCCCTTTGCCTGCTCCCTGCTCCTCCTCCTCCTCACCATGACGAGCAGCTCAGGCAATAAAGACTTTCGCGACCAGCTCGGCAAGTTTCGCCTCGAGTCCCCTAACGTCTCGTCTCCTACAGCCTGGTCGCATTCCCCCACTACCACGACGCTTCCCCAGCCATCCCCTCGTTTGTACCAGCCCGCCTCGCCCTCATCGCTACAACAGCCCCCGCCAGCATCCGACTCGGCGCCCACCCCCGACCCCACGTCCACCCCGAGCGCGCGGAGCAAACGCGTATCGACCGCATGCGATTTCTGTCGCAAACGCAAGAAGAAATGTGACTTTCGGTACCCCAATTGTTCGGCCTGTACACGCGCCGGGGTTCGCTGTACCATCCCTCCGCCAGGGCCCCAAGTGGCCAGTGCCTCGGTGCCCCGGGATCAGCTGGAAACCTTACAAAAACGAGTGCGATGGCTGGAAGAGGTGGTGCGTCGCAAATTGGGTGTCTCCGTGGCCGATCTGGCCACGGGCACCCCGGTGGATGGCGAGGGAGACCCCGACTGGTGGTATCAGGTGCCCGCCATGATCGCGACCGGCGGCAGTCGCTCATCTGTCGGCTCGATGCTGAGCCCCGTGGGGAGCGGGAGGTCGTCGGCGACGCCAGGACTAGCGGCCATCTCGGAGTCGCCCACGGGGGTGGGTGTTGAGCTGCCCAATGTCGGTGAGATCCTTCGCGATCAGTTGGAGAATCGCCGTCCATCCGTCGCACGACCGGCCGTCGCGCCACGGGTACTGCGTCTGTCCTCACTCGAAGAAGCTGAACGGGTGGCAGGCCAATACTTTGATAGCATAGGGTTCCAGTACCCATTTCTATCTCGGCCGGAGTTTTTCAGCCATCTACGCCACATCTACACGGGCGGAGTGCCAACTCCGGAGGTCCATAATACGTATCATATCATCATCGCCATTTCACTGCTCATCGGATCGGCCGAGCCTGCACAGGCCGCCGAGTTTTACCATGCGAGCCAGGAGACTCTCTCCCTCGCCCTCCAGAATGAGGATTTACCTTCCATCCGGGCCTTGCTCGGGTTGGCCCTGTATACCATGTTTGCAACTGCCGGTCCCAGCATCTGGCATGTCTTGGGGGCGACCCTACGACTCGCAATCAGCATGGGCCTGCACAAGGCTCGGTCATACCCAAGCATGATGGAAGAGGAAATGGCTAAACGTGCCTTTTGGAGCCTCTACAACCTGGACCGTCTCATTGCTAGCACACTGGGGCGGCCCCTGGGAATTCCCGACGACGACATCAGTGTGAGCCTTCCACGGGAGCTGAACGACGATGGGATGGAGGCACCTGGTGCGAGTGCGATGACGATTCCACTACAAGTCATCCGTTTACGACGCATTTTTTCGCGTATCTACCAATACTGTAAGTTGACTGCCTGCACCTCGCCTCCAACACCATGCGCTTGCGTTTCTCATGACCGCGTACTAACCTTCGCATCACTCGCAATCTAGTGTACAGTAATCTCCCCCAACCATCTCCACAGGAGGTCGCCGCCACGCTGGGCCAATTTCGTCGTGAGGTGGATGACTGGCGCATGGCGGCCCCTGTTTATCCCTCAGCACTTCTCTATTCTACCTCCTATTACGATTATCTGTATTATACTACCTTACTGCTGATGTACCGCCCGAGTCCTCGGAATCCGACTCCGGATGCAACCAGCATTGTCAGCTGCGGTGATTCCAGTATTCAAGTGATTCGATCCTACTGGGATAGTTACTCTGTGGGCAAATTGAAATGGATTTGGTTGACTCTGAGCCAAGTCTATTTTGCAGGCATTACGATTCTGTGGTGTCTGGAACAGAATGCCCGTTGTCTACGCGACTCTCGCCCGGCCCCGTGGCATCCCGACGAGCAGATGATGCGTCGAGGCATCCAGGCCGTCGTGGTGCTGCTCGAGCAATTTGGCAAGCGGCGCCCCGGGGTGGATCGACTGGCAGAGACATTCCGCCATCAAAGCACCACAATCTTTAGCCAAATGGCATATCGACAGCAGCAGTTGGAACACCAGCAGCAACAGCATCATCATGTACAACCTCTCATGCCACCTCAACCTTCCGTCACTCTCGCCCCTCCACCCCCACCTCCAGTCCCTCTGGCCCCCGTTCTGGATGACGTTCTGCTAGTCGACGGCAGCGGGGCCATGCCGATGATCGACCCGCAGATGGCAGAGCAACTTTACTACTCATACAACTGGTTCCAGGAGGAGATGGCCAGTTACTATACCCTTTGAGCGCTTGTTTTTTTTTGGATTTCATAGACGGCTGGAGTCTGGCTGGTTCTGAGATTAGATGTTGTATCACTCCGTTGCATGCCCTCTTTGTAAATAACCATTATATGCACAACCTGGTCCAGCCATGTTAATTTGTGTCCGTCATATACCCCTTCAATTGAATGAAGTATTCATGATTTAAGTATCCTGGTCTTTCCGGGTAAACTCATGGTTTGTCTGTAGTCTATTTTCTGGGTTTCCAGGGTCTCAACGAATTGAACTCAAAAGTATACCTACCCCCAAAAGCAAATACCAAAATGAACGGGTTAAAATAGTGAAAATATTGGACCGGAGAAATTCTCAAGTGGATCAGGGACAGCAATCTTGAAAAGTTGAAACGATAAGATCAGGAGCTCATGCAGTGGTTATTGGCTGGAGACTGACCGCAGGAAACCCCTCACCACCTACCCCAACTCCGGGCTTCACTGTGTCCCTCAACGGGAATCTTTTTGGTTAGTTACACTTTCGTCCAACTCATCCGTATTTTCAGTGACGCATTTCTGCCCCACACCCTGGATAGATTGCAGTGATCACTTTTGAGCCCAGCTCAATCGACCGAGCAGTCTGGGTAGGTGTCCGTGATATTCTTTTCAGCATCTCGCTTCCTCCCATTCACCATGGAGGACTTGGATAAGAATTCATCCCCAGCATCGGGACTTCCTCTCGCATTTCACGGCACAGCGATTCACTCCCGCAGTCTGAGCGATCTCGAAATCCTCGAAAACTGCTTCATTCTAGTGGAGAAGACGGGCAAGATCCAAGCCCTCCAAGCAGACGTGGAACCCAGCCAAATCAGCTCCATCATCTCGGATCATGGATATGCGCCCGATGTATTCCCTGTCAAGTACCTGCGCCGAGGCGAGTTCTTATGCCCGGGCTTTGTGGACACCCACAATCATGCCCCTCAGTGGACACAGCGTGGCGTGGGCCGCGGCATATCGCTCATCGACTGGTTAAACGAAGTCACTTTTGCTCACGAAGCCAAGTTCGCCGATGCCGAGTATGCCAAGCGCACGTATGCTTCGTGTGTCGATGGCTTCCTCCAGCAAGGCATTACGACCGCGTCCTACTATGGATCCCACCATGGCGAGGCGACTCGGATCTTGGCCGACATTTGTTACCAGAAAGGTCAGCGAGCCTTGGTTGGCAAGTGCAATATGAACCGCAACGCTCCGGACTGGTATCGGGATTCCTCCATTTCGGACTCCCTACGCGAGACGCGGGCGTTGATTAAGCACGTCCAAGGCCTGGATCCAGAGGGTCAGCTGGTGAGGCCCGTCATCACCCCGCGATTCGCAATCTCATGTGAATCGGAACTTCTTTCGGGTCTGGGAACTATCGCTCAAGAGCATCCCGACCTGCCAATCCAGACCCATTTCAATGAGGAACAACAGGAGATCGAGTTCACACGCGAGCTGTTTCCCGAGTTCCACCTGGAAGCCGATCTATATCGGCATTTTGGACTACTGAACGACCGGTCCATCCTAGCACACTCGATCTATCTGGAAGACAAGGAAATGGATATGCTACAGGAGCTCCGCTGCGGTGTCGCGCACTGCCCAATCGCCAATACCACCATGCGCGATTTTATGATTGCACCCATCCGTGAGTACCTGCGCCGCGGCATCAAGGTCGGTCTGGGGACAGACAGTGGCGGTGGATATTCCTCGTCCATGTTGGATGCGATGAAGCAAGCTTTCGTGGTGTCGATTGCTCGAAAGACACTCACAAATGGAAAGGATGAACCATTGTCGCTGGCCGAAGGGTTTTACCTTGCGACCATGGGCGGGGCTCAGGTTTGTGGCTTGGAGGATAAGATTGGGAGCTTTGCGGTGGGCAAGGAATTTGATGCCTTGGAAATACATACCATCGATCTGGAGCAGCGCGGGGTGATGTCGCCCGTTGAAGATGAGGACTCGATTTTTGTCATCTTTGAGAAATTCCTTATGACAGGGGATGATCGGAATATTGCTAAGGTTTATGTCCAAGGTCGTTCGGTGAAGGTGTGAGCGACGTTATCGCTTTCATACTAGACAATTTGTTGTTGGGAGATGGGGCGCTGGCGACAGAACGACTTTGACACCCAAGTAGCAATTCAAATGTTCATCTGCTCAGATTGTAGCTCTACGAACAAAAATGGGAATGATAAATGCTGATGATCCAAATTAACCAGTCACCCAGCAAGCTCCTCTCCAGAATATAGACAAACGCCGACTGCTATGCACAATATGTATGATCCATTATTATATGATGAAATGTTTTATGCACCGTCAGTTCCATGTTCCTTTTGCAGGGCCAAAGTATCCTCGACTAGGTAAACTTTTGTACGGCGTGCCTTGCCCATCGGCCGTGGTGGTATACACAGTATTCCCCCACCAGTTCAAAGGACCGGCCGGCAAGGTGATGCAGAAGAAGATTATCACGGTGGAGACAGCGACACCGCAGTCCAGCGCGGCAGACAAGATATAATCTAAGTCATTGTTAGCAGATGTTTCGAGATGTGTCGCTGGTGGATTTTCCATACTGTACTTGGACCACCACGCAGGTTTGCGACGGCGTATCAGGCCATTGAAGATCATGTTGATCACCCACCAGGAGGAAAAGCTGACTCCAGTAGCGGGTGGGACGAGGCTCATCGCTCCAAAAGCGACCGGCCAAGAGACATAGTTCATAGTCTTCCAACGACGACCCAAAAGATACGTGATGATGACAACCACCGGGCCAACCAAAAAGAACCACAGTAAGTTACCATAGATCTGACCGGGAGAAAATAATCGGCCAGGACCAATCGCACCTGCAGAAGAGAATGCATGAGTTTGAAGGTTCAATGACGGGATAAACCAAAGGTCGAAAAGCGAGGAATGATATAAAAGACAAGAAGACGTACCCCAGATGAGTGACGAGGAATACGTGACCCGACCATGCGGACATGTAAAATTACCAACAGCATCCGAGATGCAGAGGTCGTCAATCCTCGTAATCATAAACACCGTCACGCCGCACTGGACGATCGCACCGATCAGAGCGGCAAAGCCTTGGGCGGCGAAGACGGTTCGTGGTGCAATGTGGAGGTAGTGGGCCAACTTCATGTCGGCGACAAATCTGGAGAAAGGGTAAATCGGATATCAGCATATTGCTGGCAGCTATAATTCAAAGGTGTAGAACATACTCAAGTCCCTGCTGAACGGCGACATAGCCGTAGAATTTGAAAACCATGTTCGCGAGAGGTTTGCCAAGAAAGGCATATCCGCCAATGAACTCGGACAGTAGATTCAGCTGATTGCTACTGATGTTTGTCACGGCCTTGATGACTCCGACCGGGATAAAGTAAATGATGGGCAGCACAAATGCCACCAGCACGGCCCAGGCGGGGAGTCCCGTATGCCACACTTCGTTCGTCACCACGCTCAGAACGAACATCAATATCGTCACTCCGGCGAACCACCACAAGGGTACGGTCGGATAGACCGACATGAGACGAACATGCACATCTTGCTTGCTTGTGCCTTTCCACTGTTGCCACAGGTCTCGACCATGGTAGAGTCCAATATGAAAGAAGATACCGGTGAGGTTGGCGAAAGCGACCCCAAAGGTAATGGCGTACCCCGCGGGTAAGAACATGGGCGAGTATTCTCGATAGGCAGTCTGATTGACGGAGCCATCGGGGCTCATGATGCGAGACGTATCATACGTATTTCCCGTATTGTCAAAAGTGTTGGAGTTGAGAAGGGGCATATAGGCTGAGTACCAGGTGTTGGTATAGTAAATGATGGGGCATATGAGCCAGAAGAAGAGCGCAAACGAGCCCATGACGTTCAAGCCGGCCCAGAACGGAACCAAAAGCGGGCTTTGATTGGCATAGACCACCTGGGCCCAGTCAAAGGTCAACACCGACATGCCTAGCCCGGTGATCTGCCCGAACAGTTGGTTGACCACGACATTGGAGGGCACAATCCAACAAATGAAGCTAAAGGTACTGAGACCAGTGAACAGATACCCAGGGGCAAAGTACCAGATGGATCCGACCAAGAACACCACAAGGAAGAAGCGGAGGCGCGTGATGCGCCAGCCATCGGCCAAGGCATTTTCTCGCGAATGCAGGGTGGTGAGCAAGGCCGCATTCGACAAAACCTGGGGCCAAATCATAGAGGCTGGAGTAACCAGCCAACGGGCGGCCATGCCTGCCAATCCAAACCCGAACAGTTGAGTCGTCACGCAAAGCAGGACCTCGAACCCGCCGTGAGAGTCCATGTCATAGAATTTGACCATCGCCTCGATGATCTGAGTGGCTGCGGCGGAACCGATGGAGACATTGGCCATGATAGTGATGAGCGCATGCTCCTTGATGTTGAATTGTCGGTCCGGGTTCAGAATGCCCAATGGCATCCATCTGGCCCAGGCACAGCCCACTGGAAACGCCAGCAGCTGGGCAACCAGGGCACTGATGGTCACGCTGGGCTGGCGCAAGCTAAAGAACTGATTCAATCCACTTCCAACCTACCAATGAGGGGACGAGCTTTGTCAGTATGTATGAGGAAAGACCGGCGTGGGGCAGGTTGGCCAGGTCCGGAATACAATGATAACATACAATGGTAAAGAGCAAGCCAATCGTCCACATGCGGACGGTGTTTACAGGCAGCGAGAGGTCGTTGATAGGCTGGATGACCGCACGCACCTCTGGGAAAGGGGAGTCGTCGGCATCGTAGGACAAGACTCGTGCGGCATCGCGGTCGCGCAGAACAGAGATATCGTCGTCATTGTGTTTGGAAGAGGAGTCCTATGACCACGAAATGGCAGGATTGTATGAGCGAATAGGTCTAGATGGGACAAAACAACCAACGGGAAATCCACAGTGATCATTGGGGCAGGGGCCAAGTGGGAAGGAAGGGAGAGGCAGCAAGCTGGACAGGGAGCATTGACCAATAGGACATGGATCAAGTCATATCGCATGCAAAGAATGTGATCCGACCGGAGCTCGACAAGCTAGTGCCCACCGCAAAAGAAGGTTGGCGGCTGGGGCCGCAACCATGTGGTCAACAACGTTATTGGGATGGACCGTAGTGGCCCACGCCAACGCTGCCAAGACGCGACTAACGACTCAAGGGCCAGCAAGGACTGTCACCAGTGACCACTAACCAGTCGAGATGGGGGAGAATCAGGGCGAGGAAGATTGACAAGAATACAAATATACCAGTGTGATTGAGGGAAGGATATTGGGGTGGATTGTACTCCACAGATATAGGCGGAATGGAAGATGGTACATAACGAGGGGCAACTAGCTGCAAAAAGATGTCGGGGCCAACTTTACCTGTAAAGGAAATGGCGGAGAGTCTAGAGCCTTGTCGCCGATAGATGAGAAGACAGGGGAGTCCGGATGCTGCTGCTGTGGTGTCTGATGCTGAGGCTGGTGTGCTGCATCACTCTGGCTCTCCTCTTTCTCCCACTTCATCTCGCCGTTGATTCCGGACTAACACCCAACTCTGTCCAACGGGCAGCGGGTTGGCTAGATCAAACAATGACCCATGCCCCAGTCACGACGCACGACTCCAAGTCGAGCGCATCGAGAAGGAAGTGGAGGAAAAATTAGGGGGCCAAGATCTCCAACCTCAAACGACGGGTCAGACGCGTCAACCCGATCGGACGGGCTGTACCGCAAATCCCGCACGGGCTGGACTCGCTGGAATGACGACGGTCGGATTATTGCGACCCTCCAAGTTAGCCTAAAAGAAAGCCAACAGCCCTCAATTGGAGTTTGATGGGGTTTGATGAGTGGGTTTGACCTGCAGAGTGCCAGGGAGGAGGGGGGAAGGGCGGATGGGGAAGAAAGTCAAGGAGGACAAATGAGAGTGAAGGAAGAAGGAGAAAAGAGGAAAGAACTCGACTCGCTGACGAGCGCTAGGCGGGTTGGCCCGCCACGCTTGGCATCAAACACTCCAAGTTGGACTCCGCTCGGGCGGTTCGGAGCGCCTTCTTTGATCAGCCAATCCTCCGTCAAAACAAAAAAAATCATAAATGAAAGAGGAAAGAAAAAAAAAAAAAGGAAATGGAAACATGTGACAGGATACGTTCTTCCATATTCACACAAGACCAATCGATAAAGCGACTACCAGACTCTTAAGATGCAGCACCAAAGCACCTTCCTTACCCACAGGACATGAAAGACAGACCCGACATACTCGACCTCCATAGATCAATTGACCCAGCAAATCAATTTCAAGCTATCCCGACGCAGCGATCAGGTTACAAAATCGAAGCTTCCATTCTGCTCGTAGAGCAATTGGTCCAGAACTCTACAGGGAAGCCCATGGAATAGCTGACTGCTCGACAGTACAGCAGTTCAGCAGTCTAGCCGTCGAACATCATCTTCTAGTGTCTCCTCTCCACCATTGATCGCACAGACGATCAATCTCGTCGCTATGGGTGAATGCGACCAAATTGCAAACGCTCCAACCCCCTTTGCCCAGCGCCCGATCATCATCCTGGGCGCCGGCATCATCGGATGTGCTGCGGCTCGCCAGTTGTTGCTGCGGGGTTTTGATGTCACTTTAGTTGCTGAGTTCTTGCCCGGGGATCAAAATATCCATTACGCCTCGGCCTGGGCAGGTGCTGCCTGGCATGCGGCAGGGGGCATCTCCCCCGACCAGCGCTATCTTCAGGCTGTAACCCATCGTGTGCTGGCTCAGATGGCCCGGGAGCCGGAGACGGGGGTCAGTCCAGTCGATGCTCGAGAGTATCTCGAACAGGAACCGACCCCGGATTCCGCACTCTGGGGGAAGGCCGTCGTGTCCAGGGTCAGTCTCCTTGCGATATGAGCTACATTTGAGTTAAAATCCTTCTAAGAGTGTTGAGCCACTGACCATATCGCGTATCTAGTTCCGGAACTTGTCCCCGGAGGAATATCCATCAGAGTTTGCCTGTGGCTGGGAGTATGAGACGCTTGTCACCGATCCCACTCGACACATGCCCTATCTGAGGGGACAGATTGAGATGATGAGCGGCAATTTCGTCCGCCACAAGGTCCAATCACTGCATGAGTTATACGACATGTTCCCAGACTCGCTGGTTTTCATCAACGCCAGCGGACTGGGCAGTAAGACTCTGACAGATGTGCAAGACGATCGCTGTTTTCCCGAACGGGGCCAGAATGTCTTTCTACGAACTGATAAATGCCGAACCATGTACTTTCGCAATGGGCAAGAGTATACATATGTGATTCCCCGGCCATACTCTGGGGGTGTAGTATTGGGTGGCGTCAAACAGCAAGATAATCTGTAAGCAAGCGCATTCCACGAAAGCTTGGTATTCGTTTCTCAAATCATGTTTTAACTTCATTTCTCAGGTCTCCCGATGTCGATCTCGAGATTGCTCGAGATGAAATCGCCCGCGCACATCGATTGGCCCCCGAAATTGTCCCCGCAAACCCGCCCGAGAGCGCGATCAGCCATATCATTGGGATTCGCCCATCCCGAAAAGGAGGGTTCCGGCTAGACTCCGAGGTACAAGGATCAAGGACTCTGCTCTCGGCATATGGATTTGGAGGTGGTGGGTATGCATTTTCGTATGGCGTTGCGGAGGCGCTAGTCAGGATGGTGGAGCAGACTGAGCGCGAGCATGTCATTGCTTAGGTTCCAATTGAGCCAGTATCTCTACTAGCACAGTCTTGCCTTCCCAGCACGACCATTTTGGGATTACTATCCATTAATTGCTAATTTCATTGCCTTGTTCAATTCGACTTGATTGCTTTCAGGGGATACCAGACTACACATGCCTAGAGTTCAAGCTTGGATGAATGAAAAGTTTCTATGTGCAATGCTAAATACAGGTGCCTGTGTCGACAGCCAATTTTCGCGGGCTTGGACGCTTTTCACAAAGTTGCAGTACCAAACACAACGGAGGACTATACCTCACAGACTTTCAGAGGCAGGATGGTCTCTATAGGTTGGCAAACTTCACACCAGCCTTCTGAGCGGTAAAAGTAGCAATCAGGTCCATCAGCGGTGGTGACAGGGCATCGTAGGTCTCAAGCCCAGCGGACTTGAACTTGGCTCGAATCTCGTCCATGCCCTGTGGGTTAAAGCCCTGCTCAATGATCGAAGAGACGAAGCCAGCGAACTGGGGCTCCTGCCAGCCCTTTTGATCGGACAACTCTGCATGGACAAAGTCCAGCCCGTGGAAGGGATGGGCCTTCTCGATGCGGCCAAACAGATGGACGCCGCAGTCCCGACAGGCATAACGCTGGATCACTGCCGAAGGATCGATAATGGCGAGCTTTGACTCGTTGGCCTGGACACTGAGGTTGTCGCGGGGAATCACGCCGACAATGGAGAACAAGGCACCGCTGGGCTTCCAGCACTTGCTGCACCCGCAGGCGTGGTTATGGGCGATGTTGCTCTTCAATGCGATGACCACTTGGTTGGATGGGCAATGGCAGCGCAAAGTGCCACCCGGGAAGTTGGGGTCGCCGCGAGTGATGCCGTTATCGATCAGAGGGTGAATAGAGGGGGCCATGGTGGTTGGATGTGTGGTGAAGCTTGAAAGAATACGGAGTGTTGTGAATAGAAGCGATAAAGTATTGAATCGATGCCAATTCTTATTGATCGTTCTGCCTCAAATAAAGAAACCATGGCGGCCATATAGTCCCTCGATAGCGATGCCCCCTCATCGCTCCACTGGTTCCCCCTCACGAGGGGAGATCGGACTCGGAGGGGCGTCCCGGGTCAGCGCCCGGGCGCTTCGCCGATGAAGCCGTGATCACTTTAATCTCTGTAAGCCCCTCGAGGGTCATTAATAGCCTTTCTCATTCGTCCCGGGGCGCAGCAGCAAGGTATCCGAGATAGGTTGCGGGGCGCATCTGAAAGTAGTAACCGCATCCGCTGGGCCATGTTCTGTTGGATGGCAGAAATATATCCGCCCATTCAAGGTGGGGAAGTTCTCCAACTGATAACCTTCAGGAACTCGGGCCAGACTCTTCTCCCCGCAATGGCGTGCGAGACGCGGGACACGGATGTTGAACTTTTTTTGGCAAAGTGTCCACCATCTTTGTAGAAATGTACAGAAAGCGGGCGGGACCTTTCCTTCGTATCATGAAGAGACTTGGCCGTGGTCGAGCGAGTCAGGGGGGGTTATCCATGCAAAGTCCCGATCATGGACAGAAGAATGGGGGAGCTGGCAAATGGGTTAGTCGTTGTGATTCGTGTTCACTGATTAGTATTCTAGGATCTGTTGAAGTTTCATGCATCGGGCTGGAAGCCGGAATCTTAGCTGGTCCGCAGCATGAGGCTCTGGGCTGGGTGAGAACAACAACCGTCACCTCGACCTCGAGGGAAATCCAGCAATGTGAGAGACGTGGTAAGATGTAGATTCCCAGTTTTTATACATGGCTAGACCGATATTCCCCAAGGTCCTTCGGTCCTCCAAACAACAACCTTGGGGGCAAGGAGCAGGCAAAGAGTCGGCAGCCTTGACACCTCGAACAGCGGGCAGCACAGTTTCAAGGCTGCAAGGCATCAACATCCGAGTCTTATCTTATCGTTTATCGTCTATCGTTTATCTTATCGGCCTCTTTCCCCGCTTCGCTCCAAAAAAAAACAAGGTAAGACGCTGCGCGTCGCTCACTGCCAAAAACTGTTGTTTAACGTGAGATATACTTTTTCTTTCGCTCTTGAGAGGCCTGTGTTGATCCCTCCTCAGATACTAGTCATGACGACAACTACCGTCTCACAACCGCACATACGACCGGACAGCTCTCCCAGTGCGCAGCGGGGAGCCCTGGCTGACGTCATGCCCCCTTCAGATCCAGAGGAACGAGCGGCGTGCACCATTCAGGTACGACCCCAAGAAAAAGTAATGGAATTGTCTATTTTAGATTTGGCTGACAATATCTTGTGTTAGAGGGTATATCGTGGCTACCGGACTCGTCGAGAACTCGAAGGATGTGGTGTGGCCGCCTCCACTCGGTGGCTGAATGTAATGACTGCGATCCCCTTCCGCGGCTTGTACTAGAATTCCGACTAACTGATCGATTTTTTTACGGATGCCAGGCCATCAAGCCCCATTTTCAATACCGTGCCGACTATTCTACGAACCCGATTCCTGATGCCGATAGTGAAGCTGAGGCCGATCCCGCCGACAGCATCAGTCCGGCACGCAAGAACTGGCAACGAGCCGTCAGCATTGCATTGCAGGCTAGCGGAGACGGAGGATCGTCAGTCGACCAGGAGGGCCATGCCCATCCCGATGATCATACAGACTTTCATACTCCCACGTGTCCCCCGAAGACCATGGGTCTGGAATACTTTCTTGAAATGGTCGACTCGAAACATCGCCATGGGAGCAACCTGCGCGCTTACCATACCGCTTGGAAAAACTCTCCATCAAGTGAGAACTTCTTCTACTGGCTAGACCATGGCGAAGGCAAGGAGATTGAGCTTCCGCAATGCACACGTGAACAACTCGAGAAAGATCAAGTCCGCTATCTATCCCCCGAGGAGCGATTTAACTATCTCGTCGAGGTCGATGATGCGGGTTTATTGCGGTGGGCCAAAAACAACGAATTGATAGAAACTGATAACAAGCGCTTCAAAGATAGCGTTCATGGAGTAGTTCCTGTGGATGAAAATGTCCCCAGACATGGAGATCCCTCTTGCCGAGATTCAGTCTCCTCTCCGGCATCTGAACCGACCACATCAAATTCTCCACACTCGTCCATCTTTCCCAGCAATGAAGGGAGCAAAGACCCAACCCTGTCCACTCGAGAGGACCATGAGCTTGATAAGGCTGTCAACAACTTTTCACGCATACGTCCTGCGGTTATCTATGATCATTTTGCTGGCAGTCTCTCCATCAAGGACGGAATGTGGATCTTCGTGAGTTATTATATCAACGTCAGGAGGAAATGCGGAATTAATTTCTAACATGCAATGAATTCAGGTTGCGGACACGTCCTTCCGGATCTACATTGGTATCAAGGAACCAGGGGCCTTCCAACATAGCTCATTTCTAAGGGGAGGAAGAATCTCCGCAGCGGGCCTGATTAAAACAAAGAACGGACAAGTGCGAGGTCTAGCGCCTTTGAGGTAAGATTACGGTTAATCACAGATATTGACGCATTCTAACACGCCCAGTGGTCACTATCGCCCACACCTTGCCAACTTCCGTGCCTTCCACCACTCGCTTCAAGACCGAGGCGTGGATTTGTCGCGAGTTTCAATGACCAAGTCTTACGCGATACTGGCGGGAATCGAAGGATACACCTCAGCCAAGCGCAAGATAAAAAACGTACATGAGAAGTTGGATGAGGCCAAGCAAAAGCTCCATTACATACATCTGCATGCGGACGACACAAAGCATGACGGAAAAACTTGATCAGCGCTCTGATGTTATATCAAGGAAACAGCCCAGTCATAACTGGCTGACTATCAACATTTTGGACGTTCGAGAAGCTTAAGTGGACTGATGGAGACGTCAACTTTAATGCGCCATCTTCCACAATGTCCAGCGACAGTCAAAATCGACAGCTATGCTGGAAATCTTGAGCGAAATGTTGGTCCCAGTCATACATTATCAAGATCTGTGGAACGGCCGATCCAGTAGCCCCGCGCAAGAGGAGTGTTCTGCATGGTATGCTCGAGACGGGCAGTTCGTGCGAGCCAAGATCCCGCTGCTTGAGCAAAGATATCCGAAGAAATCTCCAGACAAGGAGGTCTCAGACGAGTCTGTTTTTGAAAGGGGTCTTTGTCCAAGATACGTACCCCCTGGGCGAAGGGCAGGGGTGTCCAATCCTGAGCCGGGGCCTGGGGGCGGGGTTAAATGCCCCCTCGAATCCAAGCGGTGTTACAATTCGACTCTCACTGCCAGGCCTTTCAATTGCTGGACACCCCATCTGCCACTGTCTCTTCCGTACAACTGGTATCTAGCTGGAAATTGACTCACCACACACGACGACACGGTCCATTTTGCGGAGAACCTCGTTGGATTTCGCGAGTCAAGCAATGTACGCTCACTGGAACGCAACGATATTCTGAATTTTATGACTTCTGATGAACTATCCTAAGATACAGCAGAGTAGAACGATAGTTGACTGGCTTTCTCATTCAATATTGAACTTCTCAGGCATTACGCGATAGCGTCTAGTCAAACCCCCACGCTACACATTCCGCCGCCCTCTAGAATAGGCTCAAGACACAGCTGGCAATCAGTCCAAAAAGCTAGGTAATTTCAAATGTTCTCTCGCTGGGCTCCCTTCTTCCTTTACATCCGAGCCGCGAGCTTCGTCTTGATCTCACGAAGCGGATAGTCATGACGCTTAGTCTTGCTTCTCACGCTCTCACCGTCTTGAGGACTGATGTAATGGGCTTCCACCGCGGGGTTATATCCCAATCCAGAGATTCGCTTCACCTCTTCATTCGACATAGGATGATTGACCTGGCCATCAGCTCGTTTGTAAACAGTCACCACCACGGCTCCTCCCAAGCCTAGGTTATGTTGCAAAGCAACATTAGTATTGGGAACCAAACGATTGTTTGCCCAACCACGGAGTTGCCATGTCAGTTCGGCGCATTGAGCAATTCCAGTGGCCCCAAGGGGATGTCCTTTAGAAATCAATCCACCCGAGGGGTTGATCACCGGGCCACGCCCACCGTACGTGATATCACCACGACGAACCATCTCGTGTGCCTTGCCGGGCTCAGAAAATCCAAGCGCATCTAGTAGCAGAAGCTCATTCGTCGAGAAGCAGTCATGGAGCTCGCAAACTTTGATGTCTTTCACTTGCACCCCCGCCTCTTTCAAAGCCAGCCTCGCTGCATCGCGGGACATGTTGAATCCGACAAGGTCGATGGCGCTTCCAGAGTACACCTCAGGTCCGTCGGTCAGCAGTGCCTGGCCAGCCATCAAGATAGCCTGCGATTTGAGCGATGGCCGGGAGTCTAGGAAACGTTGAGACACAATAACAGCCGCGGCAGCACCATCACTCGTGGGCGAGCACTGGAGCTTTGTGAGCGGACCATAGACAGGGGTAGAGTTGAGCACTTCGTCCAGAGAGTACCCTTGCTGGAATTGAGCATATGGGTTTCTCTGTGAGTGTTCATGCGATATACGGGCGATCTCTGCAAAGTCTTCGGCCTTGGCACCATATCTAGCTCAGAGTTAGTATGTTGGCTGCGATTCCTGGAATTGCACTGACTTCTGCATGTATTCTTGTCCAGCGTTTCCAAAGTACTGCGCATTACGTGGGGCATCGTGTTTGCCAAATGCATCCTCCATGAGTTTCGTAGAAGGACCCAATGGACTGGGGCGATCATCCCAGACACTCTTGATTGAGCCGGGTCGCATCTGCTCGAAACCGATGACCAGGGCGCAGTCAATCAGTCCGCCTTGGATAAGCCGGCGAGCTGTATGCAGACCGGTACTACCAGTGGCACACGCTTGGTTCAAGTTCAACACGGGAACTCCTGTCATTCCCAGATTGTAGACTATTCTCTGGCCACTGCATTCATCAGCAATCAATCTAGTGCACGGTGCTTAAATGAGCACGATATATCGTTTGCATCATACCTGGTCGTATCACCATAGCAATAGCAGGCTATCACTTGTTGCACTTCATCGTAATTGATCTTGGCATCTATCAAGGCTTTGACAGCAGCTTCATACCCGAGCTCAGGGTAGTCTCTGGTCCGGCGCGGCTTGAGGAACTGAGTCAGCCCAACCCCCAGAACGTATGCATCCTTCGAAGGTGTTTGCGATGCCATTCTAAAAAATTAGAGTCCAATGATGATGAGAGCTTTCTTCCTGGATAACGTAGGTATAAGTAGGTAGCAAGTAAATAACTACGGCACGTTGTGGTTACCGAAAGGTCCGAGGCACAAGAAGTTATTATGTACACCTCTCGACCCCGCATTTCGAGTACAGCCGAGCTGTTCCCCAAAAACGGATGGCCGGGGTAAGCTTAATGTATCATTTGTATACTCGGCTTGGTTTTCTACTGCATACAGCCTATATCGTCAATTGTCGCCTCGCGCTAATTTGTTTTCGCTAATTGTCTAGCTACCTTGCCGCGATGACTCTCGACTACCAGGCACTGATCAGTTACCTAGCTGTTCAATCTCGAAGTTAGATCCAGAAGACTCTGAGGTTTTTTTTCAAAGTTATGCACTTCCGAATTTCCGCATGCGTACATTTTCCACAAATGCGATCTCCCAGGACTTTTGCCAGGAGTCCGGCAGTAGCTTTGACTATGATCGGCACGGTCCAAGATGTATTTGCACTCAGGTCTTGTATCACCAGAATTCCCCATCCATATCTTTGTATTAAATCATATGAAAGTGTTAAGATAGGCCAAGTCACGCATTCAAAGACTCCATAGGCTTCGAATGGAATTTATTTGCGATGCCACGAAGATGTTCGAGTTTCAAACTGTTGCGGACCAAACCCCTGGAAATCCCGATTGGCGCTGAACTTCAAAGGCATCCCGCACTCGACTACATGGGTCCCTCTACCCAATATTGCAGCAGTCCGTCGCGCCCTCGACGTTCCTGCATGTCGCAAATTCGGTGACGGTACTGACTACTATACACTTCCCGTGTTGATCGATCCCAATACAAACTCCAAGATTGGGGACTCCTTCGATATCGCTGTCTATTTACAAAAGACGTACCCGGCCTCGGGAGCTGGCAATCTGTTCCCTCCTCAAAGGCTTGATTTCGTCTTTGATCACGACCTTGCACTTCTCGCGCCATTATCAGAGCGACAGGAGACTGAATACGAGGAGTATTCCAAATTTAATACGTCTGTTGACGCGGCCTTTAGCGCCCACGTCCCCCTCATGGCGTATCATCTCCCCTTCGATCCAGCTACTGCGGAAGCGAGTAAGGCAGAATTCGTTCGTCGGGCCGGGGTCAAATCTTGGGACGATTTTGAATTGAAGGGCGAGGAGCGGGAAAGGCTCAAGGAGTCTTGTCGTCTTATGTTGGGTGACCTTGGCAAGCTATTTGCCAGGGACACAAGTGGGCCTTTCCTACTTGGTAAGCAAGCCAGCTATGCCGACCTCATCGTCGGCGGATGGCTGCGCATGATGCGTGCCACACTTCCGAGAACTGAATGGGAGGAAGTGATGGGCTGGCACGGGGGTATCTTCAGTCAATTGCATGATGCGATCGAGACTTACGCGGAAGTCAAGTAGCCAATTGACGCGATCGTGCTAAATGCTTTCAGCATGCCCGGGATCCATAATCAGGTCTATGTAGGAGATTTCCGCCTTGTTCAGCAATTTCTTTAAAACAACAGTCAGTCCTTACGGTGCAGCAACCTCCTGTAAGGGTCAGAGATCGTCGGAAACATCAGTTCAGCCAAAATCTATCCTTCTTTGGGAATATTCCATTGAACTCTACTTGGAATTTTTCCTGCGATGTATTCTACATTGGAATCGGAGGACTTACCGAGGCGTGGTTTCGGTCAATCGGCAAAGCCGGCGAAGGGTTTGAGGTTTGGATAGACTGGGTACACGCAATTTGGTTCGCCAAACGAGTCAAAGATCAGACACCCGTGACTATTTGGTACGGCATAGGGGACGACGATGCAACACCCACACTGTCAGATGAGCTTGAAGGACGAACTTACCCGCCCATGAAGGCTCTTCTCCATCAAAAGCATGAACACGAGGAGGAAAAGGTGACTCAAGCACAAGGCGGATGGAGCTTTACACAGATTCTTTCCTCTTTCCGCTAGCTTCCCTTTTGAAGTTTTGAGATCAAACGGTTATTTTGCATCTATTGAACCCGATTTTACTATGTTGTTCTCAATACTCTTTCGTCTGAAATTCCCAAGAATTGATTTTCTCGTCATATCGCTCGTCAAATTCCTAGAAACAAGGTACTGTCATTTGAATGGAGCTGAGCTAGAATAACAGATTCAAGCTCGCACGTGTATCAATTTCTGAGTGTTATTCAAGGCCAGTAGTAGATACCCCGGGAAACGTCCTCTTTTAATGTCTCATTCACCCGAATGAAGCCATGTGCGTGCAATGCGGGGAAGTCCCGTTGGATCAACTCGGCAACGATCCCACCGAACACAATGCTCCCCTCAACACTCAGATGAGTGTGGTCGGTAGAAATCAAGTTATACGTATAGGCATCCGTCGGTCCAATGGCATTCAAGTATTGAGTGCTTGCTCGGTTCAGATCAATGAATGAGGCGCCAGTTTTATGCGCCGCAGTGATAGTCGCGGCAGTCTGGTTGGCTAGGTCTTGAATGATCAACGGTTCTCCTGACGAAGTGTGATAATTGCGCCTTGACAACGGCGTGACAAGAATAGGCGTAGCCCCAGCATCGACAGCCTCTGCCACGAAGCGCTGTAGGTTCTCGGTATATTGGGAGAGCGAGATGTTGGCCGCTGCCTTTTGATCATTATGTCCAAACTGTATGGTGACGAATGGATGGTACTCGTGGCTGACGTTTTTGACCGTTGCTAGGACTTTATCCCAATCGCCACCAGCTCTAAAGCTGACTGTTGTTGCTCCATTATGCCCGTAGTTATGCCCGGATGCCCCGTTGAACAGCGTAGTATTCAAGAATCCATCTCCCCATCCTCCTCCATTCGACGACTGGGTTGCGGTGGTGCTGTCACCGGCGAGAACGAAGTACGGGGGCATCTTCGGTGACGAAGCAGGCATTGCTTGCACAGGGAGAAGAGTGATAAAAAGCGATAGAAGACCAAGCATCCTGCCTGTTCGACAGATTTGTGTTTGCGATTTCGAGTGGCTTCAACTGATGTTCTGCCACCTTTTGGACATATTTATGCTTCCTCTGTTCATCCTTCTGAAGTTGATGAAAAGACCCGCGGCATTTCTGGGTTTGCAAACAAATAATTTCCACCAACAGAATAGCCAAGCACGTTCCGTTTTGCCATTTCTTCAGGATGATTGCGGGGTAAAGACGGGACTTGCGGCGCCTTCAACCCCAGATCGCGGAGAACATAGATCGCTCGCGAAGAGATAACCCGAGACAAAATCAACGAATCGTAGGTATAGATTCTATACTTTCTCAATTTCCAGAGGCCCCTCAAAGACTAATTAGCCCTACTTCCTTTTGTCCGGCCTACAAGCTACCATGTAACTCGAAATTTGCCTTTATCATAAATAAAGGCACGAAAAATCGAGAAAAAACGCCTAAAGCAAGTCGTTGCTTTCCTACTCGGATCAATGGAATAATGTGATTTCTGGCAGACTGAGGAGCGGACTGGAACTACGTCATTTTCTAGTGATTTACTCTTTTTCGCACCATAGGCCAGGCAATTTATTTTGGCCTAATGCACGGCGAACGAGAGCGGCATCAGAGAACAGGGATTTCCATTCTAAACAATAACTAACTTCTTTCAAGGCCCCAAAGCCTAGATACTCGGTGGGGTGTATAGCGAGGAATAGGACTACGTCGAGCTGCAGGTACTGGCGAAACATTCGCCGCCTCGTTGCAGGCGGCAGACACACGATCTATAATCTCCAAGGGACTGTGCCAAGTAGCATCAGAAGTAATTCAATTGTTCGTGACTCGGCATCCTCTTATGGAGAATTCGATAGTCCGTATATTTCTCCATGTCTAGAGACTGAGGTTCTGTGGGTCTTCCTTATGTGCAAATCGGAATCGACTACATAGAGTTCGGTCGAAAGCCTTGGACCCGATGAGATGTCGTCAAGTTCTCCAGCTGTCGGGGCTGTCCACTTGCCCGAGTTCAGCCCACTGGCGCTCCAGCTCTCGCTTGATCCATGAGGTTCGCCAGCCCAGGATTTTCTCCACGCAGGTCAGAAATTCCAAGGACCCCTGCTGTTCGGTCCAATGCTTTAGACAGTAGCCAACTAGATATTGTTTAGCCTAGAATCATCCTTGGAGGGTAATGAGAGACCAACATCGATGAAGCAGATGGCATGCCATGAAATAGGCATTATGAACACTTTCATTGGACTGAGACAATCCAATGACGCTCACAATATGACTCGCAATGGTTTTCTATTGATATGATTTTAGCCACACGCCCGGGGCAGTGATAGTGATATGGGTCAACTCATACTTCTGACATCCGCCGAGAGCGAGCCATTTGGTAATCACTCATGGGTCGGGAACATCCCTCGGAAAAGGTCAGGAATATACATGTGGCATGATAATACTGCATTCCAACAACTAGACGCGCTGTAAGTAACCAAGACTTTCGCTGGGGGTTTATAGCAGGAAGCACAAACCAGCTGGAGCCGACATCATCCATATTTCAGGAAACGGCCGATTCGTCGCCACGTCTGCCGGTTGATATCGAAGTGGCTGCCAGGTAGTAGGCTTCGCCCGATGCCACTCTTTGACGGCGTGGGCGACTTGGAGTCGTGCACCTTCATCCACGGGCTCTTGGGGCACATTACGGCAGATTCGGAGAATGTCCGCACAATGGAAAATCACCATGTTTGCAAATGCCGCATCATCGCTGCGTTGGAACATCGAGGATCGCTCGTAATTTTGCAGATCCAACTGCAAGGGCTGATACTGCACCACTGATGCGTAGATGGCCTGTCGCAGAAATTGCCAGCTGACAGCCTCTGCCAGCCCACCCGAAGATGCGGAGCGAGACATCAAATTAATCAGGCGGTTGGATCCTAGAAGGTGGAATTGCGGGTCGGTACTGTTTTCCAGCTCTTCGTAGATCCGTAAGAGGACTACCGTCACCAACAGGTTTTCATCGTAGGTCTGTTCAGGCTGATCTAAGACGGGAATGAGCAGCTCCAAACACTGACCGTGGTATTCCGAGGCCTCCCAGTCGCTCTGATTGCTGAGAATTGCGTCATGCCGGGCTGCAAGAGCCATCACTGCTTTAAGCACCATGGGGACCTGCAATGCCCGACGGGGAACATCCGTGCTAAAATGGCACTGGGGGTCGCAAATGTCCGCCTAATCAAGTACATCATGTCAGGAGACGACTAGCTTGCAGGCAAGAGAGAGCATCACTTACCCATGGGGCAATCCTTTGAATGAAGCTACGCATCAGAGACGCTTCTCGTAGTGATAGGGACGGCGGTCCATCAATTGTAGGAGGGGAGAGGGAGTGGCTTGTGGTAAACCGCTGCGGTGGTGAAAGAGATTGCAATAGTCCGGGACTGGCATTTTCTATGGGGGGAATATCCAGAGCCTTGTTACGACGATGTTCCCAAGAGGAGTGTGGGGATAACGGTCTCATCGTGGTCAAGGTCTGGTTCTCTTGAACATGATTCTCTTGGACAGACTGTTCCCTATCTTTATCCACATCGGCGCAGGCTTCGAGCACGAATGTCACTGAACAAAGAAGAAGTCAGATTCAGCATTCGCACAAGCGCCAAGCGCTCTCTACCTCACTTACCAGGCTGAGTTGTATCCACCCAGACTTGATCCTCATCCCAGTCTAGGTCGAATCGTGCAGATGTGCCACTACTCTTCTGGTACACATGGCGAACGGTTTTGAAGTGGAATGGCGGGTCGAGCTGGCACACTCGCCCCTGGCGCGCGCAGGGCACACAGGACGAGGCTCCTGGAGGAATCACACAGCGGATGTGACGATACCGACATCGTTCACAACCTTTGCCCACTCTCATTTCATCTCCTCAAGTCCTCATGGGGGGTGCAATTCTTCAAGTCGTTGGGGAAGCTGAGGGATTTTCATTCCCACGCCTTTTTTGCAACCCTCGTTGATCTGTTCGAGTTGAAGTTGAAGTTGAACAGAGGAGAAGATTATTCCAAGAAAGTTGAAGCTGCCCGGAGAAGGTTTCCCCGCATTTGCTGACTCGGCAGGGTTTTAGGTCCACCTGTCCCCTGCAGGCTGCCGGATAGGTCGAATGCCAACCTTGAAGAAGCCTCTTTTTTGGTGACCTTTCAACATTTTCGACTTGAGAACTTTGTTCCTTTCGGCTTCAATTCTGCTAGCTCACCTCTGTTCCCTTATCGCCAAGATGATCCAAGTGTGGTGCCATTGCCGGTTCTTCCTCGCTTGCCCAGGACCCCCGCATGTCCCTTAGCCGAAGTGGACCATCCAATTCTGCTGCCTGCCAATCGGTTGCAAAAATAGAATCCCATCTATCATGGCAACAGGCCTATGCCCGATCGTTTGATAGATTCTAATCTGATCAATTTGACTCCAGGAGGAGCATTTCTTTTTGGGCCGAGAAGGAAGGAATAATTCATTCCCAAGTGAAGAGTCTCCAGCGATGAAGGACTCAATTGTTTGTTTGGCTCGGGCAGACGCGATAACCACCTGGCCCAACATGGTAAATGAGGCCGATCGACATCTGCAGTCCTGGATTGTGGCAGTGTTTCTAGTGCATATAATCCCGGATGCGACCCAATGACAACATTTATATCCCTGCATGGATGAAATAGCCTCTGCGGCTTGGGTCTTCACCAGCAAGTGGGTCAATCGCTAATATTTAGTGACGTCCATGCAACCTTGGGAAAAAGAAATCGACTCCGCCCCAGGGCTACATGATATAATGGTGGCGTCCCGGATGTTGTCGTCTTGACGCAAAACATACAGACCTCAACCTTTGAGGCTTGTCAGTTGCGCAAATGCTGGTTCTCCTCATAGGGATCTTCGCCACACTGTGGCAGCTAGCAACCGCCGATTCGAACAGTTGTACGTGTAACATGCCTGCTTATGTCTATTATATAAACCCTGATCACAAAGCTGACCCGATGTGTCAAGGCTCAAGCAGTGTCACTATCTCCAGTCAAAGCGATGCCAACAACCTGGCTAACTGTGAGAATCTCGACGGGAGTATCACTATCGCATCTTCCGTCAGCGGAACGATCACTTTGAACAATATTGAGGAGATCAGGGGATCCTTCACTGCAGAAGGAGTTTCGGGGCTAACCGGTCTCATCGCCCCTCGCCTTGATACAATCAAAGGTACCCTGACGTTGGACAACCTGGGATCCTTGACCAATGTGGCGATGAGCTCCTTGCAGGATGTCTTCTCTGGGATTACCATCACGGGAAATTCAAATTTGAAGACTCTCAGCATGCATGAGCTAGAAAAGGTTAATGGTGAATTAAAACTGACGGGATCATTCAGCAGGTGAGTTCTATGGCATACACTACGCGATGAGAATATGGATCTGACGAACTGAATTTAGTGTATCGCTACCCTCACTGGATGAGGTTAATGGCGAAACCACCATTCGTGGCTCAACATCCATGTCTTGCAGCGCCCTGAACAGCCGACAGTCTGAAGGTGTTTATCGTGGGGGTTACTCCTGCGCAGCTTCGGGCTCGAGTTCGCTCAGTCCGGCTGCTAAAGGTGGCATTGCAGTCGGTGTCATATTGGGGGTACTGTTGGTTCTTTTTGTGGTATGGTATGTCCTACGGGCGCGACGACATCGGAAGAACCGAAAGGTCCGGCCTTCACTCTCGCCATCAACAGTAGATTCAGATGAGAAGCAACCCAGCCTTCATGATCAACCCAGCCTTCATGATCAGTCGTCGCCATTGCCGATTCTGAAGCCTTCAGTCCCAAGGAAACCTTTGGGCCCTCCCGCCGCGCAACTGGATGGTCGCTCGATATATGAAGTCCCAATTGCCGGGACTCCTGTTCGTGAATACCACGAGTTGGATGCAGGTCCCGTTCTTAGCTCACATCAAAGGCCGATACACTCGGAGGTGTAAATCATGGAAGTTTCAAGGTTATGCATTATTGTACACCGACTACCTAGTCACTTGTCTGCGTGACCATATACATCCCAGCATTCTCCAGGATAGAGTCCGGCTTCTATTGATATCCGGTCTGGATTTGAAGCCAAATGGTGTAAATATCCACTGGGCTAAGTACCGCGCCGTTCTACTAGATTTGCAAAAGCTCTCATGCGTGAAAGTGCATATCTCATCCATTCATTTTGGGGGAATAAGTATAACCAAAGGTCAAATTTAAACAACGACCTTGTGGTCAGCAGGGGCCTCCTCGGGCTCACCGAAGATGTTAATGTTCCAGCGAGGCTTGTCTGTAGGGTAAATCGGTCAATAAATCGTCCACAGATATCCATCTTCAGACATGCACGCGCAGTCCACGGATGGGAGTACATACTAGCAGTGTAAGGGGTGTTGTAGCGCTTGCGGTTGTTGCCCAGAACGCTGACCTTCTCCACCTCCTCGGCAGTAAGCTCGATCTCCTTGAAGTTGTCACGAATGCGCGAGGGGGTCACCGACTTGGGGATGACACTGTGGCCGCCAACCTGGGACCAGGCGAGGATAACGTGAGCAGGGGTGACATCCTGGCCAGTACGCTTGGAGACAGCCTCGGCGACCTCCTTGACCTCGGGGCGGGTGATGAGGAGAGGGATGTTGAGCATGTTGTTACCGAAGGCCTGATGATATGATTCAATTAGCATTCTAATAGTGACAATGACCAATTTCGGAAGGGTCAATTGCGTACGGAGTAGGCAGTGACGTGGATGCCCTTCTTCTGGCAGTACTCAATCAGGTCGTTGCTCTGCAGGACGGGGTGACGCTCGATCTGGTTGGCAGCGGGCACAACGCCGGTACCGTTGATGAGAGCCTCGAGGTGGGGGATGGTGTGGTTGGAGACACCGACGGCGCGGGCCTTGCTCTTGGGAAGCTTGGTCATGGCTATATCGATACACCACGAAGATTAGCCCAATCATATCTTATACAAAAGCCTCAACATCGGAGTCCACTAACCCTTCCAGGTGTCCACAATGGAAACACCATCGTCAATGATCACATCACCACCCTCGACGGTGCTGCCCTCAACGAGGGGGAAGTAAGACTCGCCCTTCTGGAAAGCGACGGGCCAGTGGACCAGGTAGAGCTTGGGAATTGTCAGCAAAAGCTTTCTCAGATAGTGTGACGAGTTATGATCTCCATCCAGGTACAAGACGTACATCCAGGTACTCGAGCTCAAGCTCAGCAAGGCACTCATCCAGGGAGGCCTCGACAACCTCGGGGCGGTGCTGGCTGTATGCAATTAGAATCACTTCGCGTTTTTCAACTTCCCATATGGGAAAAAGAACTTATATGGTCAAGTACCTGTTCCACAGCTTGGAGGTCTATAGTAAAGAAAAACCAGATTAGAATACTGAAGTATAATCGACGCGTCAAACTTTTATGGACCGAAAAATACTCACAATGAAGAGGTCCTCACGCTTCAGACCGGGGACATCCTTGAAAGCGCGCTTGATACCGGCGGCAACCTCACGCTGGTTCTGGTAGCTGCATTGTGACATCGCAGGTTAGTTGTCTTGCGTTTGATGTGGAATGGCGAATGCAATTGGGTGGTTCATTGCGGCGGGGAATGGGAGGGGTCTATTCGTACATAGTAGCCAGATCCTAGCGATTGTTAGCATTTCTTTTCTTCGCTCAGTAGACCAAGAGTCAAGCATACCAGGTGGCGGTAACCGGCCTTCAGGGCCTCGTAGACGGCCTCGCCAACCTGACCGGGGGCGGACTGCCAGGTACCAAAGCCCAGCTGGCTGTAAATGGACGCGTTAGTTTTGAGAGCTTGTGGTTATGAAGGAAGGCCATTGGAGCTAGAGGGCCACGCAATCATCCTGCTGGAGCACGTACGGGATCTGAGCACCGGTGTTGAGAGTGACCTTCTTTCCGAGAGACATGGTGGAATATGGAGATATCGTAGAGGGTGTGGGAGGTCAAATTGGGTAGAAGAAGTTGGAAAATGGAGAGAGGCAGATTATGACGGGGACGCGCCACACTTAAATACGTCTTGCTTCTTCCCTAACAATTGAATTTACCATAATAAATACTCATGACAGCATCCAGAAATCTGGCGCCAGACCCGCGCGACGTGGATCTCTTTCTCAGGCGGGGTTCATCCCACGCCCGCCTTCGGAGCAGACTCCACCGACTCTTGCGACTTCTTGAGGCATTGCATGGTCAGGGAGCTTCCCTGTTGAAACTCGTATATTGATTTTGGGTTTCTGTAGAGCTCTCAATCTTGTCTTCATAGGTGGTTATTCCCTTGATTTCGAGGCTACAGGTCATCGAAAATGTCTATCGACTCGATCATACTACTACATGGAGCACGAGCATTCGGGCTCGACCTTCTCCAACTCATACCCCTCAATTTGGTCAATGAAGTGGCCTGGTTCCCCCACATCTGCTAGGGAATTCATGATGTCATAAAAATTATCCGTTTTTTTATCCGTTGGTTCGCGTCCTTTTGTTCCCTTTTTTACCGACCCCCCACTAGTCGCAGTCAGGCAGGTTAGAATGGAGTTCCATGGTCAAGACTACTATTGAGTACACTCTGTAGTAACACCTCCTATTCTCATTAGTCAGTTGTACCATGCCCGTAAGAACTATAAAACTGGAATACCTTGGGGACAGACTGGAGTCCATTCGGGCACCCGATTTGGTCTAGCGAGGGGCATCTTCAGGCTTGGGCGACAATGCATCAACTCATTTTCATATGATTGGCTTTGTACATTGCACAGTGGACAGTACAGTACTCCATAGAGTTCATACGGGATTTCTAAGCCACCCGTCATTTCTACAGTAGGTAAAATACCGTAGTACTACGGCACTACATTCAACGCCGGCCGGCCCCTCTCGGAGTATCGCCGGTCTGGTCGGCTCGATCGCTCCGACTCTCGCATCTACTCCGGGCGGACTAGGCGGGGGTACGACTTCGGAATACCCACTGTATATTTATGAGCTTTTCCGATGGGATTCGGCTCGCAATTGATTAACCGATGGATGCTGCGTGGGCCAGTCTCGAGACGCATTGGGCTACCTAGGAGTACCTAGTAGTAGTAGGGCGAGAGGACAGTTAGCTCTTACATATAGTGAGTGCGAGGGACCAGGGTCAAGGTTGGTGGGAGGATATGTATTTCCAATTTACCACTAAGTCATCCATGTCGTCTAATCCTCTCGTTCTGAGGTCCCTCTATATAGTACTTGTCCTCATCTGTTCAGGCCTACATTTTCGAAGATTCTGTGGAATAGGATCCATCATGCATTAACTGGACTAATGGCGTCATATATATTTCCAAGCATCTGCTCCAATCGTGTAATGGAGCAAGGGATCTCACAGTCCCAATCACTCTACTGATTCATAAAGACCTTCAACAAAGCGGGGTAATTAGGAGTACCCATGCCCGTCACCGGATCCCAACCCTCTGCAGCACTGAATCCATCCGTGCCACAGCCAGCATTCGTGCCCTGGGTCACGTCGTAAAAGGCCTCCGGGTGGGCGTAAAGCACCGGGTTCACGAATCCCACGGTCGGCTTGCCGGCAGCGAGTCGCTCCTCGTTAATCCGAGTCAGAATCGCCGCAAATACCGGAGCCGAGGCCGAGGTGCCGCCAATGGAAGTGGGGATCAGCTTGTTCACAATGACCACATTATCGCCGATAGCCGAGACATCGGGGTAGCCGCGGCCAATGCGGTTGTAAATGCCCCCGTTCGCGCCGAAGCTGTTGTTGTTGACACTCTCATAGTAGGGGTATTTCAGGTCTGCTTTGGCGAAATAGTCGGCCACGGCCTGCGACTGGTAGGAGGGCCGCTCGTAGATGTTACTGAAACCGCCGCCAGACGGGAAACGGGTAACGGCCACTTCCTGGTGCGAGTTGGCTGAAGCACCCATTGGGATGACGGTGGCACCGACGGCAGTCAAGTACGGGCACGAGGCAGGGAAATCAGGGGCAAAGACCTTGCCATTCTCGCCCAGGCAGTTGCTAGGCGTGGGATCACCACCGCGACCGGCCACGCCAGAATCACCCGAGGCCACCACAACGGACATACCCTGCATGCCCAGCTTCATGAACTCACTGCATTGGCGGCGCTGGTAGGCGATGGGGAGATCAGCCTCGGCCTCACCGTAGGAGACCGAAAGAACTGTGGGCTTGTTGTAGACACCACACTGCAGGGGGCCCTTGTAACCGCCTGGCTGAGGATCTGGGTATGGCGGGTCCAGAGGGGAGATCTCGGAACAGTACGAGCCATCGATGGAATCCAAGAAGGTGTTGAGGAATCCCTGGAAAGTGTAGTTGTTCTCGTAGACCATGTCATCGGACTGGAAGAGAATGGAGTTCTGGGGCCAGATGATCGGGTATGAGATTTGGAAGTCCAAGTCCGATTCAGGGCCAGCATTGGCAAAGGAAGTCGGGGCTTCTCCACCGTCGACTCCCTGGAGCTTGGGGTGAGTGCCAGCTGGGATGTCACTTCAGTGGCTGTCAGTTTCAGATCTCTCAGATTTGGAGCAGTACAAATACGTACCTTGCAAATCCAGTGAAAAAGATGTCGAGGTCCTCCTGGGCATAGACATCGGCAATGCTCTCAAAAATGGCCAGCTCGTTGCCGGGAGTTGCTGAGGTTCCCTTGGGGATGTTGTACATCTCTATAAATGACCATTAGCAGACGGATTTCTTGCCATGCAAAGCATGTGCCATCATGCATTACTTACTCCGGATACAGTCGGGAGTCACGGCCACATCGCAGAGATCCAACAGACCCAAGCCGCCGAGCAGTTCGTCCAGGAGACCTTGGGCAATAGGCAAGATACTTGCCGGTGTGCCATTGAGGCGACGCTTGTCAAGGCTCCTCTTGTTGGCCTGGGAGACGCCCGTCACCTCTCGGAGGGTGATGCCTGGAGTAATATAATCGATGTGATCCCGCACGGAGTGAGGGACATGATACCTAATGAGAAACTCTATATCAGCCAACATTCTCTGCCTCCGTTAATACGATTTCAAGCTTACTCGCGGCACGCGATGTGTGATCGACCGGTCTCGGCATGGGAGTAGAGATAATACTCCGCATGGAGCAGCTTCTCCAGCTCATTGGCATTGGCATCGAATTGCAACCACTGTTTGTTGACAGAATGGCTGACGCGGTCCACTGCAATGCCGGATGATTCCAGCCACGATCGCACGTTGTCGACCGCATCCTGACTGGGTGCAAATAAATCATGCACCTCAGCCTCCGTCATATGTCTCCCATAGCTGCTTGACGATGGGTTGGACCTTGAATATCCATCAAGTCAGTCAAAACTTCGAATCACATCATATAGAGTCGGTGAGTGTTGCAGCATACATTTCCATGAGAAGATCATGACCACGGTCCAGATTCGACTGCGTCAATCCAATTCGCACCGGGAGCGTGGTTGACCCGTCTAGCTTCCTGCTCTGGATCCAGGAATTAGGGATATAGTCACGGCGCTCATGAACCACATATTCATGGGGAGCAGGCATAGCCATGACGGCTGCCGCAGCTCCAAGGAGCAGCAGCATGGAGGACTTCATCATGACAGGGGAGGAGTACAGAAATCACAGAGAGACAGGGATCGAGTCAGTCACTCCCTACACAATGGAGGTTGGAAAACAAAGAACCGATGCTCGGGGTCCGAAAGATGTACGGAGTACCTATATACCTCTCTCCGCCCACTTTTCACTCGTGATCCCTGCTCACTGCTCTTTTCGTTAGGCTTTACTGTTGTTTTCCCCTGTTCCTGAGAGGGGAAAGACCCCACCCTGCAGTAAAGCATCGGCGGCCAAGCCCGGCGAGCATCCAATAACAGCCTTAAAAGGGCACTAAGCGCATAGGCTAAGCATGCTATGGCCGGAGATTCCCACTTCATGTGTGGAACGGAACGATGATCGGCGTGGCAAGCGGGTCTGGAACGAGGCATTTACTTTGAGCATCTGGGGCTGGTGGATTGGCTTTGCTTGGGATACCTCCCCAGCTGAGAAAGACCGGCGGTTGATCTTTGATGCTTGGACCTCACGATCGAGGCCAGATGGGAATTAACCAGGCATATTTCTGGGCGAGAGACCTGGCATCAGGTCTGCTTCTCTTCTGCTTGGTCTGTTTGCGATGCATCGCCATGACCGCGAGGCTGTGCGCAAAAGACAAAAGAGTACCATTAACCGGGTTTCCATCTCCCCAGACGGGACTGTACGAGGTACCATGTGATGGTTGGTCTTTCGCCTCCTCTCTTCTTTGATTTCTTCTTCTATCCTGACTTTGCGGTGTGCATTTCACTGTGACTTCGGATGGCACATCCTTCGTGCAACTTGACAATTGGCGGGGACTAGCACATTGCTAGTCTGTTGCTAGCGTGGCCCCAAAATGCAGAGCCCCGTCCTCAGCGGGATTGTGCTACTTATCTCGTGGATCAGATTGGATGTTCATGAGGTGGTACCATGAGCAATCGGCTTCCTGGAATTAGGTGCTAACATCGTCAATCTCCTAGCCAAAATCCCACTAAATTACTGGTCTAAGATACGGACAGTACAGCATGTATCCTTGAAAGCGTTACCCCATGTGAGATCTAAAAGGGGAAAGTCGTCAACAACCACAATAAGGCTCAATAACTTGCCAATCAACTATACCTACCGGCCCAACGCCACCATATTATAGTTCAACTAAGCGTTCAGAGGAATTCTTGACCTCGGCAGAAGCGACGACACAGAGGAACATACCAAGCTGGCATTATGCTTTTTTAGGAGTACTTCTACTGTAGAGAGGAGTAGTCAATAACACACCTCCTTAAGGTTAACACCTTCACTAAGCATATGTGAGAACCAACAAACTACTCCGTACGGAAGCATTGATCGGAGTTCCCCATATGTAGCCCACGAGCCACAGCTTCGATGCTCAATGCTCGAATGACTATCATTGGCCATCAATTCAACAAGGTTTCCCTAGCCTGGTTGACTCTCCACGCCAACGGCTCCAAGTGGGGGCCACTTGGGCTCCATTCGGCAGTGGACTCCTCCCATCCTAATCCGCAGGGTTCAAGGCCTTCTGGTTAGGCCAATGACGACATTTGCTGTGTTGATCGTGATATGCCCTGAACCACTTTTTTAAGGATACAGTCAGCAAACTATGGCATGCCGTCTTTCAGGGATATGAACAATGCCGCAGTGGGACATATCCACAGGCACCAGGGGGAAAAGGAGAAAGCGGGGATACTCGGTCGAGGGGGTTTATGACGATCACTTATCTCCTGTTGATTTGACTTTCCATGCACAGAAAAATTGGCGGGTTGAGTTCCAGGCAGATGACGAGTAGTTGCAGAGATGGAACCCTTTTAGATCTACCGAGGCGCATGTGCTCCGTCGGGGTCCTATACATGGCTACTGCTGGATAGAACACATTCCTAGCCCGAGATGGTAACTGTGCTCCGTAGAGACTATAGAGACTCGACTCTCGAGAGACTCGAAACTTGGTTCGGCACTTTTAGTTGGGCTCCACTTTCCCCGCGTCACGAAGTCCCTGCTGTTCAGGACAGGTGGATTGTTTTGTCTCTATTATTCAAAGGGTGAAGGATGATCTAAATTCGCTCAATCGAGCAGAGTATGAGAATGCAGATGCTCAGCAATGTTGGCTAAGATGCTACAGTGTCCGCCTATCGAACGCTTCACGCGGCAGGCAAATACAAAGATGCTTAGAGATCAACTCCTTCGGGGCTTGGCATGGAAATGCCAGGGGATACAAAGATAAGCACCGGTGGCGCCAGGGTCCTCCGTGGTGTACACCTCCTCCATAAGCGCAAACAAGAAGCCAATAAAAGCCAAGAAGCCACCAAGTTACTGTATTGAATCCCCTGGCTTAGGGGACCGCCAGTGATCGCTTTCGAGGCGAACCTGTTCTCTGGAGAGCTGTTCTGGGCACAATAATTCCCGGTGGTCGTGAAAGCCTCCGAAGTTTCTCTTCCCGGGGGCTTGGCTTTGTTGATCCTAATCTGATCTTTCCAGCCAAATGATGTCGGAAAATCACAGGCCTCTTGGAAACACGTAAATTTGGAGGAGATTCAAGCTTCCGTTGAACCTCTTCGACATTCGCTGCCTCCGCTTTTGGTAGGCAGAGGGGGACCAGCAGCCCATGCACTACGAATCACAGTGTCATGCATGATGCAGCATGCGAGGCCTCGCTGTAGCCCGCAAAGAAGAAGCTTGCACGCTACCTCATGCGATGCGTTCTCTGAGACCCTGTTTGCGGGGTAGCGCAGGGTAGCAAGGCTCAGTTGTCGGGTCGAGCTTGCGATAGGTTTGCGACCGGAGGCTTAGCGTCAAATCAACAGGTGCATGGTTTGGAACGATTCGAGAATCGATGGATAGACGTGACTCAAGTGCCGACACTTTCAGATCCGCACCATTTCCACAAAAGGTCCACCAGCTGCTGGCGATGCAAAGGCTTTGCAATGTAGTCGTTCATTCCTTTGGCGAGGTACGTCTCGGCGTCACCCTTCAGGGCATTCCCGGTCAACGCAATGATGGGTACATCCACTCTCAACTGTCGAATCTGTTCGGTCGCCATCAGGCCATCCATCACCGGCATGTTGATATCCATCAGAATCACATGATACGCCAACGGTTTTTGCTTGACCATACGCACGGCCTCCGCACCGTCCCAGGCGGCATCCACTCTCTGGAAACCGAGTGTCGCCAGAAGCTTGAGCATGATCGTCTGGTTGACCTTGTTGTCTTCAACCAGCAGAATTTGCTTCTGCGCGGCAACCTTTTGCAGCAAGGCGGCAGTATCCACGGTTGTTGATTGCGAAGCTGATGGCTTGACGCTTCTAGGCATTCTGAGGGCGGGCCGCTCGATGCGCCCCATCTTGGCCGAGATCCAGAACACACTACCCGATCGTTCTGGGTTTGCATGAAATCCGACGGCGCCGTCCATCAGTTCCGCCAGACTTTTGCAGATGGAAAGTCCCAGCCCCGTTCCCTGGTAGCGACGTGTGGCGGAGTCTGCGAATCGCGTGAAGGGAGTGAAAAGCGTGTTGATTGCAGCCTCGGGTACGCCAATGCCAGAGTCTTCAACTTGAACAGAGACAAGATAACTCCGGGGGTCATTCGGATCAACCGAATGCGATGCTTTCACGTGGACGTACCCTTTCTCGGTGAATTTCACTGCGTTTCCCACCAAGTTTTGCAACACCTGACGGAAGCGCAGCGGGTCACCTTTGATATTTGTAGGAAAATTCGGTGCGATGACACTCTCCAGAACCACTCCAGGTTTCAGAGATGGCTGACAGTTCCGAATGACCGCGTTCACAATATTGGGTACGTTCAGCACGTCTGTATTCAGAGAGAAAGATCCAGATGACAATTTCGAGTAGTCCAGTACGTCGTTGATGACCTGCAGCAGCATCGTGGTTGAGTCTTCCAGGATAGAAGCATACTCTTGCTGATCATTCGTCAAGGGCGTTCGCATCAGCATCGTCAGGGCCAGCAACATTCCATTCATAGGGGTGCGCAATTCGTGCGACATGTTCGCCAAGAATTCAGTCTTGAGTTTTGACGATTCTTCGAACGCTTCAATCAGCCGTTCTTCCGCGGCCCTGCGTTCTGTGAGATCACGGGTGACCTTAACAAACCCTACGTGTCGACCAAACTGATAGATAGGTGTGATCATCACGTTGGCCCAAAAGGGGCACCCATCCTTCCGATAGCGCCACCCTTCGTCCTCTACTTTGCCGTCTCTCAGGCAGAGTTCGAGCTCTCGCGCCGGTTTGTTCGCCAGGCGATCTTCGTGCCCGTAAAAGGCGGAGAAATGCTTCCCAATGATCTCGCTCGCGGTGTAGCCCTTTAAGATGGCAGCCCCAGCATTCCACGTCGCGATGTGGCCCCGAGTGTCCAACATGAAGATTGCATAGTCTTTCACAGTATCGATGAGGATCTTATAGGTCTCATTCAGGTACGTTTGTTCACTGATTTTCGGTTTGTGCTGTTCGACTCCCATGGAATGCGCTTCGAGCAGTACGTAGATCAGGGTATCGTTTTCGAAGATCGGTGTCACTCGGAGGGAAAAGTGCGCATTACACTTGGTGACACGGATAGTATGAATAACCTGTGGGCTGCGCGTCGTGATGGCAGCGCCCAGCGCGCCACTCAGCGACGCGATGTCTGGCGCCGGAACGATATGCGGGGATAAGTCGTAGATGCTTGTTCTCAATAGCTCCTCCCGACTGCGCTTGAACAGGGCCAAGTGGCTGTCGGACGCTTCGATGATACGAAGGGAGCCATCGAGCAACATTGTCGGGGTCGGCGTGTGGCGATAAATCCGGCTCATGGGGTCATTGGCCGGGGTCGCGCTGGCACTCGATGGCGTCGTGGTAGTCTCGCGGTCATGCAACGGGGATCCTGTGGCTTTGTCGGGCGTTCTAAGATCAGATTCGGCGGGAGGCGTGACAGCCATGGCGAAATTAACGGGCCGGCGATCTTCGAGGTTGAGGTGGAGCATTTGTTGGTCCAGAGCCATCTTGTATCCTCACTTACCCTGCCGAGTGGCAGGGCACGAAACGATCGAAAGAGCGCTAGGAAAGAAGAATCATTCAATCATTAAAATCATCTGCCAGATCGGGGTCTCTGACAAAGGTCGAATATAGAGAAGGGGTAGCCAAAAAGGGTCCAAAAGGAATCGCAGATTTCGAGGGATCGTGGCGCTCCGGTCGCACGATCGCACGATCGCAACAAGCATGGAAGAGGAAAAGAAGAATGGACGTTCAGTGGGAGATGCGGCGTGGACCAGCCTTGCAGATGGACATTTGGTTTATTTTTCGGGATTTGCACTGATGCCCTCTCTCCACCAGGGAAAATGTGCAAAACCGGGCAGCAGAGAATCGAGGCCGTCAAAAACACGGCCAAGTCTGCGGAAGCGATTGGACGGACGCTGTTACCGGCGGGGGGAGGTAGAGCCACTATGCCGAATTTAGCGCTGCGAACGCGTGGGAAGAGCCAGAGTTGATGCAGAGCAAGATCTTGAGGATGTGGAACAAGGTGGCGATTTCCGCAATTGCTTAAATTCCAGCGAATAAGAAGATGAACGAGAGAGATGCCTGGTGAGAGAAAAGAAAGAGACACGAGAGGAGAAGTCAAGCTTTGAGAGAGAGAGAGAGAGAGAGAGAGAGCCGACGGGTGTGTACCCAGTGACTAGGTAGGTAGTCAGGTGGTTTTCGATTGCCATGGGACATTCCAGCCACAGTACGGAGTACATGGTAAGTACTGTAATATGGCCGAATAGTGGAAGTAAACATTCATCGAGGGAAATCATAATGAATCTAAATCTACAGGATCTGGTCAAATTAGATGTCGAGACTTGGATTCCAATTGAATTGCAATTCGAGCCCCGCTCATAACTTTGCTTCCGGTTCACACTTGGCTACAATGGATCAGTGTACTCGGTAAGTACTCCGTACTTTACGTCATTTTAGCTGTAGCCAAGGATTCTCCATGGCCCATTTCTTGGTGTCAGTCTGAGTCAACTCGTCTGGTCCACTAGGCCTGGTGCAGCTAAGACGTGACAGGGTGCAGCCCTTGAAGCCCGAATATATCTCGAACCTGAGCTTAAATCTTTGTATCCTATCTCGGTGGATCAAATCAGAGTCCTGCTCCGAGTTGAATCCTTTCATCGCCGGTCATCATCGTATCTAACGGTTTTGAAAATTGACCGAGAGTTGACCGAGGATTGACCGAAAATCGCCAGCTTGTTTTTGATGGGGTTTCTGTGCAGCGTGGGTCCGAGGAACGTGGAATCTCGTCATTATACAAGAATAATTCTAAAATAAGCCTAGCAGGGCCCTTGAATATACAAAGCCTTGATAATCATGCTTTTTGATGCACGGGCACCTACTGGATTCAGAACACTCACCTGACAAACAGCCCATCGGTTATGATTATATGTTGTAGGGGTATGATCAAGATTATGCCAATCTAAACGTCATGAGAATGATCCCCGGCTGGAGTACAGAGATTTACTAAGAGATTATCTCTGCTGCCACGCCTCCTCTTCCATCTACCAGGCCATATATGTCAAATTACAGGATTGCCACCCCAAGGTAGCTTATTACTCCCGAGTGATTCCTACGTATATGTTCCTCCCAGAGCTTCTCCGTCAGTGATCATTGACAAGTCAGTTCAGCTCACTAGATTAGACTGGGAGTAAGTGCAGGGACCCCAGGAAGTTTTCGAGATATACTAACATCTGAAAATAGCTATTTCCCCGTCTGGCCCCTTGGTCATGTGAACCTTTCGCTTCATCTATCCACAGTTATTATGACATAGGAGATAGTGAATGGTGAGTAACAAGATCAAGACCCTTCGGGTTCCGAGAAATTGTCTGATCATCTACTCGTTGGCTTCATAGTTGCTCGCCGTTTCCGCTTGACAACAATGCGGTCCATCATGCCTACGTGACTAAATATGATCAGGCTGTGGTGGACTTTATCAAACAGCGACTGTGATACATCGTGTGGGAGTGATCGAGAGAGACTTTAGGACGGATGGTTTATATCATGATGATATCTCATACGCATCAGTATAGGGGATAAGGAAAGGAAATGGCCACTCTCTAATAGGATATAATAGCCTTAACGACAACAAAGATAATAATGTTCAAGTCGATTGGGCCAGAGAGGGCTCACAACCCTTTCTCTCATGTCTTTTTCTTCGGTCCTATCGTCGATTAGAGACTCGTTTATCCTAAGTCATTCGTAGTTTCGTGCAGCCCTTCGTATACCGGCAGTTCAAGCAGCCGTGTTCGGTATTTGCGATAAGCATGAACAGTTAGTTCCTGACGCTTGGTTTAGGCCGCTCACCATCAATCCGAACGACACTCCAACATAAACATTTTTGTCGGTTTTGACGGTCGCTCAGACGCAAGAATATCAACCTGAAGCTCCTCTTATCTCGCCCTCGCGCGAGTTCTTGCGAATTCGAGCGGGGCCAGCACGATGTAACAAGGCTCTGGGCATTTTGATTCGATGCGGGGGCGGAGTAGTTATACGAGATCCCACATGTACTCGAACGTCTTTCTTCGACGAATGTTTTCGAGTCAACTTAGCGATCGCATCGTTTGCGATGTTATTGAGACATTTACAAAACCTGCTAAACAGGAGCTACTATTCAGGTCTCGAGTAATGATTACCCACTGAAAATCAATCGCAGTCCTGTTGCGTAGCATCACTAGTTGCGCCCTAACGAGTTAGTCAACTTCCCGATCGAGTCCCCGCAATGCTCGAACATCACCACTCCCAGCGATGATAACGCTTCTCCTCCTCCAACCTATGGATTGCTGACCGTTGAATTTTTCACATTCACCTTCATCATCCTCTTAACTCTTCAAGACCTACCGAATTAATCATCTCACCATGGCATACCAAATCCAATACGCAGACGAGATCGACGCGCCTTCCCTGGCCCGAATCAATACCCTCAGTTTCGCAGGCCGCGGCCTCTTATCGCAGGTCTTCCCGGAAACCACCCAAGACGCCCTCGAAGCCTACAAATCCATGTACACCATGAAGCATCTCGCCAACCCGCAAATGCATGTACTCAAGGTCGCCGATCCAGCCAGCGGGACCATTGTAGGCTATGCTCGATGGCACATTCCCGAATCGCTGTCTCCGCGGACGAATTTGCCCGTTTTAAGCGAAAAGGCTCAGGAAGCTGCACGAGATCCGTTTCAATTTGCGCCGCGACCGATGAATGAATCGCTCATGGCGGCGTTTCGGGGGTTGTTGGAGGAATCTCGGAAGAAGCACGTTACGGAGAAAGATATGAGTAAGGGTCTCCCCGCTTGCTTCCCCATTTTATGTGTATCTTGTCGAAGTGAATATTAACCTCCAGTGAACAGTGTTGGATCTGCTAGCCACATTACCGACTCATCAAGGGCGCGGAATTGGATCGACCTTCTTGCGATGGGGTACGACCAAGGCCGATGAATGGCAAGTGCGGATTTACTTGGAGGCCACGGGGGAGGGCTATCCGATTTATCTCAAGCATGGATGGAAGCCCGTTGAAGAGGTCCGTCTTGATCGGGAGCAGTGCGGTGGACAAGGTCAAGAGACTTTTGTGTTGATGATTCGAGAGCCAAAGCCTATTCAATAGGTTGGTGGAAGAGTCAAAAAGATGAAAGGATAAAGATAATTGTAGATACAGCGATGGTTGGAAGATGTTAGAAGACATGTTGAAGGGCGACGTATAATATGAACATGGTGTGACTTTAGGTTTGGATCGTTTAAGTGGTCCTAGTTATGATATTTAATTGTGATCGATGGTTTCACGATAGTACAGGATCAACCCGCCCTGGACCTATGCATGGCCCGTTGGAAGCAGTTTTCGGTACTGCGGGGAATATTCCGAGCTGGCGCAGATAACGACTCAGTACATACTAGAATTGTGAGGACTTTGACTACTATAAGAGAGTCAGTTCTTACTTTACTTGTGGCATATTCATTCTCCATCCGTATCTGGATGCCTCGGTTTCCATTTCTCTTTGCAGTTTGAATCATCGCATCATTCGGATCATCTTATCGGCAATGACCTCGGCCGCCCGGATGGAACATACCCGACTGGAAGCACGACATCCCGCACTCATTGACGAATGTGGCCCGGATTTCGTCTGAATTGACTACGAATTGACATTCTGGTAGTTAGAGTGATCCCTGGGACTGGGAGTATCCGTACTACTACTACCTCTGACTCAACCTCGATGACCCTACGCTGGATATCCCTTCTTCCCCACAGGCGGGGTTAATCTCTAGATACCGATACCCTCCCCCCATACTTTTTCCTTTTATCGCCTTTCTTCCACCTTCCTCCTCCTCCTCCTCTCCTACTACGATCGCTCTACTACCTACTGCCACCACTCACCATGTCATCCAAACCCAAATTCGCCATTCTCGACGACTACCAAAACATTGCCCGCTCCCATTTCGCCCACCTCGAAGATCGCGTCGAAATCACCTGCTTCCCCGAAACCCTCGACCCTCGCGATCCAACCCAGCAAGATGCCCTCATCCAACGCCTCCTCCCCTTCGACGTGATCCTCGCCATGCGCGAGCGCACCCCCTTCGCCGCATCGACCATCGCCGCCCTCCCCAACCTAAAACTCCTCTTGACCACGGGCATGCGCAATCTCGCCCTGGACATCAACGCGCTGACCCAGCAGGGGGTCACCATCGCCGGCACGGAGGGCAGACCACCGGGCGTCAACTCAACCGTGCAGCATACATGGGCATTGATCCTAGGCCTGGCGCGGCATGTAGCTCGGGACGATGCATTGGTCAAAGCCGGTGGGTGGCAGGGATCACTCGGGATGACTCTTTCAGGAAAACAGTTAGGCTTGCTGGGACTGGGGAAATTAGGGTCGCAGGTGGGCAAGATTGCAGTACAGGCGTTTGGCATGCAAGTCATCGCGTGGTCGACCAATTTGACCCAGGAAAAAGCCGATGAGCAGGCTCGGGCGCAAGATCTACCTGCCGGTAGCTTCGTGGCGGCGCCGTCCAAGGAGGAATTCTTCAGGCAGGCGGATATTGTCTCCGTGCATAGCGTGTTGTCCGATCGCAGTCGGGGCATTGTCGGGGCAACTGATCTGGCTCAGATGAAGCCCCAGGCGTTGATCATCAATACCTCGCGTGGGCCGTTGATTGACGAGTCTGCACTGTTGGCTACGTTGCGGGCCGGTCGTATTCGAGGTGCAGCGCTGGACGTGTTTGATCCGGAGCCGTTACCGTTGGATAGTCCATGGCGGACAACAGCGTGGGGCAAGGAGGGGCGGAGTGAGGTGTTGTTAACCCCACATGTGAGTTTTTCGAGTCTTTTTTCCGCCAGAAAGTTATGGCATGATGCTAATCATCTTTCTTCGTGGCATTCAGATGGGATATGGTGAAGAGGATTTGTTGAATGGATGGTACGGGGAGGTAGCGGAGAATCTGGAGCGATGGTTAAATGGGGAAGAACTGTTGCGGAAGATGAATTGAGTGTTTATGAGGGGATGGAGTGTAATGGGGAGTGGCATTATTAGACCAGGATCATCCATCAATCAGGTGGTTATAGGATAAAGTCAACAATCAAGTCTATGTAAATAACGGGGGATGAAAACACAAGAGCTAAGACTACTATGACGATTTTCCGGTGGACTAGTTAGTCACGACTTGCATGTGAACGGACATTCTTCCGTTCCCAGCTGCTCAACATGTGCAAAACAACAACCGATCAGCCGCTAGAAGATTCCTAGCGCCATCTGCCCGGAGAGCCTAATGGGTTTAGTTTAGACTGCCCCGCCTCCGTCATTGTCTGATGATGATCTGATCTTTTTGGGGGTGGTCTCTCTCTTTTGGTTCCTGAGCGGCAAAAGGTTTGCCTCGGCCTACCGGGCGTCCGAGGGGAAATTGCGGGAAAAGACACGAAGCTTGGCTGACAGGATTCTGGACGAGATGGGATCATACACTGTGTAGATTATTGTAGTCTGTAGATTGCTAGAAGTATGTCAAGGTACAGATTACTTCTTTATTATACGGTATTCTGCATTATGCTGTTATTTGTTAGAGTACTAACCACAGGTGGATGTATACCCACGAGTCTACACATTGCCAAGTAAACAATCAAATCTACGCGATGGCCTGAAACTCGACCCCACTGGGGAAACTCAGTTGTCCTCGGTTGAAGGGAGAAGAAGGAGGAAGAAGAAGAGTAAGTAGTAGGGCCACGTATAAAAAGGAACACCCTCAATCCGGTGGTCCATACCAATTATTTCTACTGCTGCTTCCGTCTTCTACTCTACTCTCCCGCTCTCCAACTACCTTAACTATCTTCCTCTCTCTCTCTCCCCTACTCTTCTACTCTACTCCTCCACCTCCACCTACAACAATGCCTTCAGCAGACCCCATCCCCACCACAACGGTCCCTATCCCTCCCACCGACCCCCTCCCGACCCATCCCGACCGTCTACGCGTAAACCGCAGCCCCAAAGCCTTCGGCAGCGGCGCCTACTCGCTGATCGACCTCCCCGCAGGCGCCGTCTTCGCCCCAATCACCGGCACCACACCCGGCACAAAGGCCTACACCAGCGTCCAAACCGGCCGCGACACCCACATCGAGCTCAACTCCGACCTGGTGTTTTGCAACCACTCCTGCGCGCCCTCGCTAGTCTTCGACATGGCCCGGATGGAGGTGCGCGTCGTGGACGATAAGCCGCTGAAGGCGGGTGATGCTTTGACTTTCTTTTATCCGAGTACGGAGTGGGAGATGGATCAGCCGTTCCAGTGTACTTGTGGGGCGGGGGAGTGTCGGGGTTGGATCTCCGGGGCGAAGACTATGGGTGCGGAGGAATTGGATGGGTATTGGTTGAATGGGCATATTGCGGAGTTGTTGAATGAGCGCAAGTGAGGGAGCCGGAAAGGATGTGGGGGAGATGATGCAATGAGCCGCGGGGCAGGTCCCCCGCGGCGTTATAGTTATACATATACCTCGAGAGAGAAGAAAGATGATGGAATAGAGATAGATACCAGTGGATTTGAATGATACCAGCAGAGATGATTGATTTGAGGTGATACTCCAGCGAATTATCTCCCATCTTCTACTATAGTAAACCTGTTCATATACTGAATTCTAATTCCATTCAAAATCAATCAATCAACTATAAAGCATACAGTCTGAAAAACAAAACAAGCACACCATTCATAATAATACTTCATAAACACAATCACCATCAAGAGATCATCTCCCCATGTCTATGACCCACCACTCACAGCCCCGGCAATCACCATCATCTGAATCATCCGGCGCCGATCAACCTCTTTCTTCAACATGGTCAGACATGTCGCAACCACAACAGACTCGTCAATTCCATGCTCCCGTAACGCCTCCTCGTCCATCTGCAGAGTTCCCCCATTCCCCGCCGAAGACCGCGATGTCTGTGGAGTCCTCGTCTCCGCGCATCGCAAAAGCTGCGCCAGACGGCGCTCGGGTGTCTGCGATGATCGCTTGTCACCCTTCGAGTTCTCCACCACACTCAGAATGATCAAGTTGACTTTGCGCCCATCGCGTTTCTCCTTGGCGTAGGACCATCGCAACTCACTCCCGGAAGGGGTAGTGAACCAAATCGAGCGCGACGTCCATTCCCCACGGAGTTGTATCTCCTCCGGATTCCCACTGGGTGACTGCAGTAGATGCACCACGGGATCCCGATTCGGACCGAAAAAGTACTCGGTGCGAATGAGATCACCGAGTTTGGGGTTGGACAACACACTGTTGCCGGAGCAGACCCGGTCGCGGGCGGAGATGTATGCTGGATGGCCGTCCGGATGAGTGATGTCGATTTCGAGTTGGCGGTTGGGCATAGGGAGTCGGAAACATCCGACGCCTCGGGATTGAATGAGGAGGATTTTATCGGGGTGGAAGGGTGATTGGTCGTCGAGGGTAGTATATAGTGTACTCGAACTACTGGAGGAGATGGAGGTGCGAACCTCTTTCTCCTGGTAGTTGAGTTCGGATTTGGTGGCTAGTGTAGTAGTAGACATAATGAGATTTGGTTTGAAATGTGAATTAATCTTGTTTTACTCAGTTCTTTCTTGTTCCTTATATACTTGATCAGTTCATGCCTCTCATCTTCAACGTTGACTGCGGATACGAGACTTGCCTAATCGGGACGGGCAACCGTGGGTTCTCCACCGGGACAAGGAGGCTGACTTGTTGTGAACATGACTGATCAGACGTCACACATGGATCTGTGATTGGTCAGACTTTTACTTTTTGGACTATCCGCTGGCCCTTCCTCGTATTGAGCCTCGTCTTGTGGCGCAGCTCTGGTGGCCCGCTGACCCCAGTGACCCAATGACGCCAATCGTGTTCCCTTCCACGGGTGTTCTACAACGATCGCAGGACTGTCACCACAGCTTATAGGGCTTTGGTAGTGTCCTTGGTGGTATTGCTGGTTCATTGGGACCATGTTCTCTTCGGTCGCAGTTTTTCCAATCATCAAACCTAGGGGGCGAAGCAAATGCTCGCTCGCATTTCGTATTCGTACGTTCACCGCATCGCCGGTTTGTCCTTGATTACGCGCCCGAAAGAAAAACCAAGGAGGTGGACATACTAGATCCATGAAGATAAAATTAGACCATCTTGTAGGTCTGGGTATCAATCTATGACTGGAACGATTTGAGGATGAGTTTGAGTATTTACAAATCACAAGTCCCACACCTAACCCATATATTTCCCTCCACGCTCAAGTCAATGATCGCATCTCACCTAGAACCCGAGCTAGGCGACACAGAAGCACTAGGTCTTAAAACTCGAGATAGCTGAACCGTCTCCTGACTCAAGTCCATACCTAACCGAATCCCATGCCCCGAAGCAATGTTCCGCAATGCGTCTCGCGCTTCAGCTTCCTGGGCTGGTGTAGCATACCCGCTCTGGGAAACGCTAAACAACGGCCAGAGTAAAGCAAATCCTTGTATGGCTTTGATATGGGGGTGACCACAACTGGAGCGAGGTACCGGGTGACCGAAAGGATCAACCTCGCCGAGTGCGAATGGAATTGACTGGCAGATTTCACTGACCATGGCAATGATGACCTCTTCTGGCCCTGGCGTGGGCCGTGAGAGTCCTCCATGAGTGGATGTGCCGGCGACAGAGGCTTCTAAATGTCGGTGAATCTCCAATATAGTCTGCTGAAGAATAATTCGTGTCCCACGATAGTAATTCCAAACCCCGGCAGAGGTGACATCGGGATACAAGATCAGGGTATTGCCCATCGATGACTGGAATCTCCGAGGGAGCCATGCATCTGGCAGGCCCCGGTGCCATTGATTGAACTCCAAATCTAACAACTCTCCATGATCTAGCAAAGAGGCCAGGGTGAAGATATCTGGGACACCACTAGTCGCAAGAGTCTGGGCCACAGAGGCACAGTACTTGCTGATCTTGATATTTCCCGCCATCATATTATAGATAGGATGTGGAATGGTGAGAACATCCATCAACCAGTCCAGATCAATTTGCATGGGATCTTTCAGTCCCATAAATTGAATGATCTAGTAGTAACAGTCAGCGGGTCATGATCCCCTCCGGAGGTTGCTTTCCATCTTCCTCCATGTCTCGTTGCATGGCGTGACATACTAATTGAGTAAAACAGAAATGAAAAAGAGCCCGAGTCGCCGAAGAATCTGCGAGTTGGGAAGGCCCACGCAACTTAAGCAGGTACTGAACCCCAAAAACATGAGTACTCATCAGACTCCTCCGTTCACTGTTGATATCCTCAAACAGCATTAACATAACAATCGCTCCCAGCGTCTCATCGCGAACGGCATCCTCAACCGACTCAAGCGACAGGCTTAATTGGCGTAAGGCCTGCCCATACCTGCGACGCGCCTTTGTAGCCAACTCGGGGACTCGGGACTGGTTGGCTAACGAGGCAAATGCGGCTGCATCCAAGGCTGCTCGTAGACAAGCCAGTGGAGCTCCTCCAGCGCTTTCATCCAGGCTCAATGTCATGTTATAGAGCAGCGGGATCGAATCGAGTGGGCCAGGGCTTCCATCGGGCTCCGTGGGCAGCGTAAATTCGTGCAAGAAGTACAGGTAACTGTGATTTTCCCAGGTAGAGTCTAGGAGAAATGGCGGCACTGATGGGACAGACAATTGATTGTTGGATGTCGTCTGGGGACCCTTCGTAGTCCGAATACTGAGCTGTGCCCCATTGCTAGCTACATTTTTCTTCTTCGTGCCTTTTTGCTGATCGCGCTGTGCAAGCCGTTCCGCTTTAGCATTCTCATTTCGAAAGATCAGGGGAACACTCGTTCGATATCCAGGACAGTCTTGGCCATAGACTGCACAATTAAGGCATCCTGGCTTAGTTTCATCGCACTATATGCACTGTCAATTCAGATTCATAGTCTCCATTATGGTCGCAATTGAGCCGTACCTTGACTTTGCGCTTCCTGCAGAGAATACAACCTTGACTCCGCTGCCGGCCGACCAACATGACTACGTCGGAGGCATGCTTAGTTGAAGTGGAGAGTGGGGGAAGAGAAGGGGTAAATAATGCTGCAAAATAGTGGCTTAGACCCCCGCGGTCCGATTCCGATCGTCGATTCTTGGAAACAGGTTTCGTTCTTTCGGTAAGCCAATTGGCCTGGTCCTGAAGAGTAGATACTATTGGTTCAATCAATTCTCCACCGCTGCTACCCTTTGCTAAATCCTCCAATGATCACTCAATCAGAATGGCCGCTCATTCATCAATTAATAGTATACAAAGCATATCTTCTTTGTACAGTAACATGGTTTAGCACAGATCAATGGCGATTAATGTACATCAAAGAGGTTGCAGGCTTCTGTCAAATCAACAAGTGCGAGAGTGAAATTACCAATCAAGATCGCATTGCTTCTACTTGCCTAGGGAGTCTTATGCTCGTATTCAATATTTCAGTGCGTCTATGGGCAAGGAAATTGGCCAGGAAAGATCGCCAGAAGTCTTTCAGTATCCTGATGTCCTATCGAGCTCCTCCGCGCTTGTGATTTAGGGATACCTGGGGCGTCTTGCTTTGCATGTAACAACCGGGATTTGCACAACATTCCTAAACAGAACATTCAATCCAATTGATCAGGCTAATCTAGCATTATTTCTTGCGATCTAATATACAACTGGGCTTGTGGTTTAGTGGTATAATACTCCCTTAGCATGGGAGTGGTCCGGGGTTCGATTCCCCGCGAGTCCAGCTTTCTTTTTGTCTTTTTTCTGGTCTCCAGCATGGGCTAGGAAGCTTTTTTTGGCTGGTATTGAAATTGGTGACCAAATAAAGGAAGTAGTGGTGGTTTTTTTTTTTCTATAAAATAGCTGGTCAGCCTAGCATGAATGCCCATGGTTTTCCAGCAATTCCCCGCAATGTCTATCTTCCATTTTGCTTGTTCAGGACCGGCTGAGGCGTACAACAGCGGGCATTCTATGCCAAAATTGACCGAGCAATAGATAGCTCCCCTAGGTGGAATGAGCAACAGTCAATCTGACTAGCATTTCATGGACAGTTTCTGGGGAAGTCCAGCTTGGGGGCTTTTGGCGACCGGGCAGCGGTCTAGTTATGCTCTATGCAGCTGATCGAGATAGTTATGCGAGTGGCTTTAGTTCAATCGGTAGTGTTATCACTAGCTTTTTTACAGGGCAGTCTCTCGCGCAGTGAATGGGCACGAGGTATTTTGTTGATGGCTTTACATTTCTCGTATTCCAAAGAAAATTGGCGGGGCGAGTTGATTGGCCCCGTACTCAGGCTGTATTCTGTTCTGAGTTGGGTACCGTGATGCAAGTTGATGGCTCTTCAGAGACCCAGAGGGTCACAATTGCGCATTTGGTTACAGTTGAATAGGTACGAATGATTATCACGGACATAGTACCTATAACCTCCAGAATGGACAGCACCTGTAGGAACTACCTATGTTTAATGGAGGGAGCCTCAAAACCGAAGTCGGTGTTCCTCGTTTTCCACGGGCCACATGCCCATATATCTCCACAAATATGTTTCCCCCACAAGAGCCCTGCGGGATATCGGACCCCAGATACAACCAATTCGACTGTGCGATCCCACTTGACAATTCATGATCAGAAGACTCTAACTTATCTATAGTCTAAGTACCTAAGTATATATCTTCTATACACCCTTTGTAAACTCCGAAAGTCACACTCTCTTCCAAATCTCCCGACCAGTCAAGACAGTGCTCAGCACCATCGTCAATCCCACCACCAGATCCCCAGTAGGCACCCAGCCAAGAAGTGTAACAGGAAGGAACAAGTCGCAACTATCCACCACAATCTGTCGTACCAAAGCTGCAGTCTTGGGGGCATTAGCCTTCTCATCGGTAACAGCCTCAACCTTCTCCTTCTCAGCCTTGGTGCCGTTCTTCTTTTTCTTCTGGTCCTTTGCCTTGGATGCAGTCTCTGCAGACGCAGAGAAAAGCAGGCCATAAATAGCCCCGGCGAGAGAGAAAGAGAGAGCGTAGAACCAGAAGGTGTTTGCCTCCTTCATGACTCGCTGTTCCCAAGGGACGAGGTAGACGTCCATGGCATGTAGCTGCATCTTATTAGTATTGTCGGACGTATAAATTCTTGCTAAGATATGCATTCACTCACAATAGTCAAATCCTCAAGCAGGAAGTAAAGTCCAAAGCAAGTCCACTTGGCCAGATCCAGCCACCCAGGCACTGAACTCATCCCATCCTTGCTAAGCAACGCAGAAACGCGCTGGAAGGACTCGATGAAACCGAAGAAACGGAAGAACCGTCGAGCTGAGAAACTTAGTTAGCGTTCAATGACTCTAGGTTCAAAATAGCCATTGCCATATGAGTCTCGACACATACTCAGCGCCAATTGCAACTTGGCTGTTGTGAATCGCACGGCGGTGCTCCCCACACTAAACACCGCGGCGATCTGTGCCAAGGACTGGATCAGACGCAGTGTCTTTTCCAGACCGGCGCCGGAACTCAAGAATCGGTTTAAGTGCGTAACCATTTTCAGCTCTGGTAGGTAGTATTTACAGTGCTGCAAAGAGAAGGAAAGAGAGTTGGAGGGGTTTGTTGTGCTGGAAAAGGGACAAGTCATCCTGCAGAAGATCCCGCTGTCCGGATAGTTTTTGCTTATTCATCCCGGTCACCGCTGGAAGGACGGAGGCTCCAGTTTCCTCATTTGACTTAGAATGGCTAAGGTTGGGTTTGACATTTTAACCAATTACACATAGAACATAGAAACCTGTGAAATCGACGCTGAAAATGACAGCCTCTTGCGCCAGAAACGGCCGCCTTTCCACCTGTAATCATGAGGACGGTAAATCCGTAGCCGTTTCTTGCGCCCCGTTAACCGTCCAATCGTATAAACGGGTGTGTATTATCACGGTTAGTTTTAGGCCACACAAGCCCCGAATCTGGAGATATTCCAAGAAATCGATTTTGCCAAGAGATAGTTTTCCTTTTGAATAATACTATCTTACTGGAAAATAGTATATAAGATATGAAATCAAAAATAGCGTGGAAAAGACAGAGCTAATAATGCACATCACTGCCCCTCTATCTTCCTTTTCGCCCTCTGCATGCCACTCTGAGAATGCTCTGTAGCCGAAGAACAGAGCTAGAACAAGGGTACCATATATGATTGATACTAGATAGTAGAGGAATTAGAACATCAATCCAACGTTTAAGGTAATAAGGATATGTCGTACAACCTGGGGGAAGATTGAAGATATCTTTCTCCCTTATTTTGTAATTGTTCGTCCTAGGGATAGTGATAGCTCCAGGTACTGATGAACTAGAACGCTTGTTTGTTGCATAGTAATATAGCAGCGTGCCTGCTTCAATCCCAAATATACCTCGAAAAGTCTTCAAGTCGTAATGCTTGAGCTCCGAACCTCGCCCAAACTTCCAGTTTGATGCAATCACAGATGCCTCCTCGGTGGATAGTCCATGATGTGTAGTTAAGACATTAACAAAGTAGGTTCGGACTTGCTCCGGGGAAGCATCCAGCTGGGGAATGGGTGGCGAGGGGTGTGACATTGTAGTTGGATAGTGTGAAGTTTTCGTACGAAAATCCGATAAACATTGGGATAGAGCAGCTCAAAAATATCATATCTTGAGGATAATAGTGAGCGTAGTTACTATCTTTTTACTCTGTTGTTTCTCTTTTGGTGATAATTCTTTAATAGCATTATTATAGGCAAGGCAAGTGCATATAGAGTTGCATCGCTTAATCATAGGGTTACATCGCTTAACTAATAGGCGCTGAAAGCTTTAGATATGTAACGGGCCAGAGCTGGTTACTATTTAATTCGTTTGTTGCTTGGTTGGGTTCAATTCGCCAGTCAAGAGACGGAAGAATGCAAGAACCACTTACTTATTGACAGAATGGATCATTGAGGGATTTCGATGTGCTCATCGATCCGATGAAGTACAGTAGATGAATAATGAGAAACAGAAGACAACTATTCATGTGCAAGAAATATGTATATCGATTCATCAGGCCCGCCTATGGATAGATTGCGTCCAACGCTCAGAATTGCACTCGCTCATCTCACGATTGACTCGCTCGAACTACCGTCCCTTACCGCCAGAGATATCCTGACCCAACCGGTATCCACCAACCTTCTCCCACTCCACCTTCTGGCGGGTAATGGGCAACTGCCTCCGCAGTCCCTTGAAGGCACCCTCGGACATGCGCACGAATGCCCGGTTCAATTCCTCCTGGTAGTCGCGCTCGGCTGCAGCAATGCGGGCAATGATGGACTCGGCGGTGACTGAGGTGATGGGGATCTTGACGGGCTTGGTAGTGTTCAGAGCAACGTTGCCGTCTTCGTAGTAGTGTACATCGACGTGGATGTTGCCGGTCACAGCTGTGGATGAGGAGGAAACGGGGACTTGATAGATGGCACGGAATCGGCCGTTCCTAATGAGCAAATAGACGATTAGCCTCGAGATCTTCTGAAACCTTATATTTACTCGAGGATGAACTCGAAAGTCGAGATAGACTCACCAGAAGTTGTTAGGAGAGTATCGGTTTGCGACCAAAAGAATTGCGACCGCAGAGTCGTTCTCGATGGGATAGACACCGTAAGAGCAGTTAGGATAGTGCTCCTTGGCATGAACGCCGAGCGACTTGAGCAGCGATTTACTAAGGACCTCGATTAGCGGGAACCGTAGTAGTCGGATCGATGTTTTCAATGCTCACATCAAATCGGCATTCTGTGATTCCAAAGGCGATGACTGTGCATTCGAAGCGGTCTTTGTAGCACAAGGCGTAAGCTTTCAATGCTGTGGTAGTCCTGTCTGGATTATTCCCGCGCTCACCTGTGTAGTATGGTCGATCTCGAACGAGGTCTGGCTCTCGGAATCGAAGTAGCGGTTTCCCTCCACCTTGTTAAATTCACTGACAATAACCTTCACTTGCCAATATTAGTATTCGAGACGCTCTCGGATTGCGGAGAAGGAAATGACCGAGCGCGAGCGCACCTCCTGGCTTGAGCCTGGTAGCTTCACGGTCGTGAGCTGGCTCTCATTGTATCGCTCAAAGGCGGGGGCGAGCGAAGGAAGGATATCGTCACCCTCGGAGGTCAGGGCCTGCACATCTATGACCGGACAAGAGGCTTAGTAGGGGAACGCGAATCAATCGGGAGATGCGGGTGTTTGTTGACAGGCCGTCGCGGAAGCTGCGACCTGGGCAAAGAGAAGAGAGGGTTCATACCGGCCACGACATCGGCGAGCTATCACCAGAGAAATCCACTGTCAGCATACATCTAGGTACTTGAAAGCGCAGACTGCTTGAGGAGAGGGGCAGTAGAGGCAGAGGGGTAATCCGGGGGAATGTCCTTGAGTATGACCGGTGTACATACCTCGCCGGGCGGGGCGCCCTCAATGAAGGCAGATGCAAGTTCAATGGTGGAAGCCATACTGCAAAGAGTGGAAGCAGTATAGGAAAATGTTAGAGACGAGGATGGAAGAGGGTCCGCTGCTGTTTTGGAGTGGAGGACCCAGTTGAGCTTCGGAGGGCGGAGAGTGATCTGCACGTGTTTTGGCCGCATTCGAGTCTCCACCTACTCCGTACACAGTCAAACAATGCTTTGATATCAATGGAGTGAAAGCATCGTAAATTAGATTGAATACTGTATCATTACAAGAATTTTACTTGGAAACATCGTGATTCAAATGATCAATAATAATATTAAGGTATCTCGTGGCTGCATAATGTGTATCTCATCCCTCCCAACGCCACGCCAAAGAATAAGAAAGGAAGCGCCCAGGAAAGAAAATAAGACAAACCCCTGCTAAGAATCCCCCAAACCTCCCATCAGTCTCATACAAAAGGTTCATCACGGCATCCAATATCCAGAAGAACAAGGAGCCTCGACCTGATCTCTTACTCGATGCTCATGTTCATAAACCCATCACTGGCTTCAGTCATGCCCTGCAACCCCACTCGTTTCGGAGTCCCAGCATGAAAGCTAGTTCGATTGCCATTACTCGCATTGCCGGTACCACCGTTGCCACCTCCGTTCCCATTACCATTGCCATTGCCATTGCCATTCTCACTGGCGGGCCGCTCAGAAAATGGTGGCCCTAGCTTGGACGGCGGGCCCCAAATATTGGGCCCATTGGTATCAACAGTGGAAGAGTGGTTCAACACTGGACTGCTTTGAGCACTCACACTAGGCGATACAGCTCGTCGTTTGAAGAGGTTGGGGTCGAAATCATCGTCCCGACGCCGCTTGCGACATATCTCGCCAATCGCGCTCATACCGGGGGCATGTGGAGTGGAAGACCGAGAGCGCTGTTTAGAGTCGGTGGTAGACCCTATAGTTGTGGAGGGAGTCATGTCCATGGAAATATCTTCATCCGCGTTGAACGAGGGACCTCCTTGACGAGTGGGAGGTGGTGTACGATAGCGCCCATCAAGTGAGTTCCAGAAGTCCACTCCGCCGGAATGACGACTTGCATGCTTGCTGAAACTGCTGGCTAGAGGGGTTGCCATGTCAGGTTTGGCAGCTGTGGCAGTTGGATCCATGTCTGGCGTGTCAACTGGCTGAGTTGGTTGAAGGGATGGGAATGCACTGAGCGTCGGCGATGTCTCGGGCTCAGTATCGCGGACCTGCCGGATGACTTCAGCCTCCCGTTTCATATCACTGTCGACGGGTGCACCCTCTTCCATTAAAGCGGCCCTAATGCGGGCGAAAGTCTTGGTTTTAGGCTGTATAGAGGGATGATTGTTAGCATAACTGCCGTAGAGAACATGGGTCCAAATAGATATCACTCACCAGAAGACTCCCTCGACGAGTAACTGCACGACGAATCACACCTAGTGGCCCACCATCGGAATGCGATACAGCAGTGGGACTGCCTCCTCGAGTTGCGCGACTCTCGCCGTCATCACTGAGGTCGGATAGTCGGAGATCTCGCGTCCCCAAACTCAAACTCTCCCGTCGAGAGTGAATCGAATTCCGGGGAGCAAAGTACCCAGCGGTTGGATTCTCGACGCTCTTCATGACTGGAGGCGAATGAGGTCCAGGGCTAGGCTTGGTGCTATTCCCGCTGGCACTGCTTGAGCTGTGGCGGCTACGTCCTTTCCGGAACCTGGCCCGCTGGAAGCTCATGAGGCTGGCCGCAGCTTGGGAGTAACCGCCCATCCAGTCATTCCCAGGACTCTGGATAGTACCCGTCGCAAAAGGGCTGGGCCCTGAACCCATTCGCGCCGCCTGCGGCGTACTGAGCATCACGTCATCACGGTCTCCCATCATGGCATCGTCGTCGTCCTCACTGCTGCTGGTATCTGACTCCATCATGTTCACACTCGAGACTGAGCTTGAAATTGCCGTTCGGTCTGCGGGGCCGGAAGTTGAGAAAGGTGGGACCGAAGTCAGACCAGGCGAAGTGCGCCGTTGCGGGATCATCATTCCGCGGCCTCCCACCGTCGGTGATGAGTCCGGGGATGACTCTGCGAGAGTCGAATGGTGAAGATTTGTGCACGCGCGCGAGAAGTCTAGGCCACGAGAGCGCCGTGGAAGAACAGAACCGGGGGACCCATATGTGATTTGGGAGGCGTCGAGTTTGGGGGAGAGAGGGGCACGGCTGATGATCGAAGGTGACGCAGAAGCTTTTGCGGAGAGGTTCAATGAGAGGTTTAGATGGTGCGCGTTCGATCTGCTGGGAGTTGCTGGCAAAGATGGGATCACACTGTCGTCTTTGCTGGGAGGACGACTCAAGTCTCCCGTGGCGGGTTGGGCGGTGGATGTGGGCTTGGAGACATCGGATAACGAGCGCGATTTAGGCGAGCGCGATACGGACTCACGGTGGGCAAAAGGCGATTCTGCTTGGGATTGTGATTGTGATTGCGATAGTTGCTGGCTGAGCTTGCTTTCGAACGCGTGGGCGGAGGAACTGCGCCCAGGCACCGAAGGCCGGACCTGCGCCATTCTCCAGAAATCAATGACGGGCTGATGGCCTAACCAGAGGCATTGTCAGTCAAATTGAAGTCATAGCACGCTCTCTAGCGAGGAGTTGTGAAGTTGAAGAGGAAGCGTTTAAGAATACGCTTGGGCCCGACTTGTAGGCGCCGTTGAGTCGGTCCACTAAACCGAAAGCGGCCACGCCCCGCACTTTCATCACAACCAAATGGTCTGGTGCAGCAGTTGGGCGTGTTTAGTCGTCAGAACATAAGATTAAAGGCGGCTAGCAGTCTTTTGAATTCAACTAAAGATCAATTACATAGGATTTGCCAGTGTCGAGCGAGTGGTGACCAGAAAATACGGATATAATCCATCCGTCAAACGCACACGACATCCAGCTTCTAGAAGTGCGAGTCCAACTATCTTATGGCGAATCTGTTCATAGTTGTATAGATAATCAGGCTTACCTACTGTGTTTAAAATATGCTCTACTACCTATCATCTGATACCAAAAACGCCTAGTCTAATTTCTACCGCCCCGGACACGGCCTATAGGTATAATCAACGAAACAGCCATTTCGGAGTATTCATCCTCATGCTCTTGTCCTAGGGAGAGCGACACCATTAGGCATAATTATATTGAAGATACAGAGCGTAATGACACAAAGCTATGATACAATGGTTACTGATCATGCCAAGCTCATAGAGGTGCTTATAGGAGCCACATATGTCTCCCAGTCATTCATCTCCATCTGCGGCGCTTTCAGTAGATCCTGATCGCGGGCCTGCCACGCCTGGATGATCACCGCACGTGTCCGAGCAATGTTCGAGATGGTAGAATCAGCCATCGCTGCCAGGGCCTGAAGAACGATCAAACGCCCGGATACCGGTTGACCATCTGGGCCCGACCAGAGCTCATCCTGCGATGGATCAAGCTCCACGGCGGCCACAAAAACGGGCCACATTACGCTGGCCATGGGCTCGCGTTCAAGCAAATCCGAGACCAAGCGAAGGATTTGGTGGACGTAGTCAACCACCAAAGGTGTGGTCGGAGACGCTCCGTAGAGGGCGCAGTGCAGATAGAGTAAAGCCGCGAGTCGTTTGGCTTCTGCCACGGAGGCAAGAATATCATCATCCCCGTCTCCGACCTCCTGGACTAAATTCTCTAGCTGGTTCTCAAGCGAGGCAGCACGGACAGAGAACAAGGTGGACGAATTGCCCGATTCAAGTTGTCGTCTTGCTCGGCTCAGTTCGGTAATAGAGGAGAGAATAGCAACCAGTTCGGGACTACACCCCATCCACAAGTCGATATGTTTATCATCCGTCTTCCAGTAGTCACTCCCAAACAAAACCGCCTCACCACAGGCAGTCCGACCCATGACATCTTGAAAGGCAAAGAATTGCTCAGCAAAGGTAGTCACTGGGTCGGGAACCGCGTCGACTCGTTGCCTCCGAAGTCGAATCAAATCTTTGGCACCCTTCAAATGAATCGTCCAATGCTCATCGCATTTGTCTAGAATTTCATAGAGACAGAGCATCATCATGATCAGTAAAACTTCAGGATCAGTGCAGCATGTTGCAGATCCCTCGTATGAAAGACGACGGCGGAGATCCCTCAATGTTTCTGATTTCAGGCGCAGTCCAAGTGTGCTGTAATTCGGATCCCGCCGGGCCCAATGGCATGCAGCGAGTGATTGAATGGCCTTGAACAACGTGGGCGACGCCGAAACGCTGAAGGGAAGAATCATAGAGGCAAATGGCGAAGACATGGTGGAGCTGGCCGTAGTGCGAGGGCAGACCTGCCGGAGATAATAATCGAACAGTTCTGTATGGCCCAATTCCGATATCCCTGGGAAAAGAGAGGGGCCAGGGCCAGGGGCAGAGGCAGGACCAGGGCTCAGTGCGGTCGCAATGCCACCGATGTTGCGAATTGAAAAGAGGTTGAATGCAGGTTGATCAGCCAATGCCTCGCCGGCGATGGACATAGTATGATGTTTGATGGAAGGAACAATTGCAAGTTGCTCATTCAGGGCGATGTCTATCTGATCAGGATTGTCAAAGGTTGTCATTCCGCTGTTGACGAATGCCCATGGATGAATAGCCGGCAGAGGACACCACTGTCGCATATCGTCCACAGAGAATGCAGGAGACGAAGCACTGGAACCCGAGGCCGACGATGCATCGATGCGGCTTTTACTCCACACGCCAGCACGGCCAAACGCCATGCCCCGGCTCGCAAATTCAGACTCCCATTTCAGAACGAGATTGGTCGAACACGGCAGGCCTTTCTCCAGGCAGCGGGTGCAGACGGGCTTCTTGGTGTCGCATCGCACGCGACTCGCCCGACATTCTCGACAGCCGCTACGAGACCGGGTTTTCACCTGGCCCGTACGGTCGGCAGCTTTTCTGCGTGGCATCCAATGTGTCGTGGGAGGTTCCTCACATGGTCTGCTTGATGGACCGGTTCCAATGGTCCATCGGGGGTGAAGGGGGAACTAGGCACAATCGAGCACTCTTGACTCTTGACTGGCGTAAGACAGCCGACCACGAGAAAAGTCGAGGGATGAGAGCTGCTAAATATTCGTCCTTTGTTGATTTTCTAAGACAAGGCCGTTTCGTCAGGGCTGTGAGGATGAAGAAGGAGAGAGAAAACCGTGCTCCCCGCAAAAGTCAAAAATGCCCAAGACCAAAGGCGGCGATAAGCGCGTTGCTTCCGCCGAATTATTGCCACCCCGCAGGACACTGCGAAGCTGAATGCTTCAACAAGTCTTGCCGATCGCTTTACACGATTTACGGTTCTTGGCCATTAAAGTCCAATTTTTTTGCGTGGGCGAAATTCCCAATATTCCACGGGTTGATGATCCTTGCGGACCATCTTGTCGTGTTTATAGATAGATTAGAATGACTAGCGTATGCGCGGCACGCTAGTCAAGCAGACCAGCCGAGACTCGTTAACTAGGAAGATTTATTTTTGGTATATGGCGTATATACAATGTACAGCTTGCCCTACACTATCACCGAAGGTCCTGGGTCACAATGCGCTTATGTTTTCCTTCTCAGGCGGCACAAGACATCTCCTGATGCTCCATCTGGTAGCTCTCCTCGAGCCCAGAACTTTGGCGAGGAACGAGCGGTCGGGAAATCGCCTGTTCCTCGTCATCCAGCTTGCCGAATCCCTCGAGACTAGCAATATCGGCTTTATCATAGGGAGCATCGCAACGAACCGACCGCAAGGGCGGGTAGTAGCGGCGGTATGAGAACCAGCCGACCAACATCCCTAGAGTTGCGCCAACCGTCACATCCCATACATCATGCCGGTAATCATCTAGACGAGAGATAGCAATCAATGCGGCACAGAGCAGCGGGAAGAATGCCAATAAGCACCGAGCGAGGTCCGTTCGAGGTCGGAAGACATGCATCTGACCACAGAAGAAGCTATTGTGGAACGGATTAGCGAGCAATTCATGTTAATTTGATGACTCGGCCGAAATACTCACAGGGACAGATAGCCTAGCCCACTGAAAGAAAAGCTGCTATGGCCACTGGGGAAACTGCGCCACCCTTCTTGCAAGATGTGTTGGTTGGACTCGGTGCAAACTGTCCACGCGACCAGTACATTGTCTGCTGTTCCCCGAGAGGGCTTGCAACGCGAAAGCAGATCTGGGCGAGGTCGGCCCACGGCATTTTTAATAACATCCGTCAGGAAGGAGGTCAGCATCAGGGCTACCAATAGCCCCAGCATTGTGACCTGTGTCTTGTGTACACCGGGATGTAGCATGGCCGACCAAGCGAGGATGATGAGGAAGGGAATGACACCGGCGTAGATGACGGACATGCCTAGTTGTTCGATGAGTATGCATTAAGCCAGCGAAGGGATATCCGAGGGTGCGCACCAACTGGAACCCGCTCATGAACGGCGAATGGAAACTGGATGGCCTTGTTGTCGAGGGAGAACATGCGATGGAATGGGGTCACGAAGACTTGAATCTATGGCAGGGAATAGAAGTTAGCAACAATCTTGAACATGTAGTAGAGCAATATTGACTCACCAGCAACCATCCCATCGCCAGGAAACCCAATGCGATATAATCGGCCGCATACGAGCGCTGGTAGAAGCGAGCGGCCGCTCCCACCAGTCCAACACGATGCAAGATTGATTGGGATGGGGATCCCGAGTTATTTAGAGGCATCCTGCGTAAGAATAACTCGCGAGGATCCTCCCAAAAGGTATCATCCACCAGTCATTAGGCAACAGGGGGTGAGAGTGTTCGTCAAGGCCCCGGGTCGATCAGAAGAGGAGAAGCGTTGAAGCGGCCAAGCGCATTGCGTCGCAAACACAGCACAGACCCACTTGGCTCCGTCCGCATTCCTTCACCTTCACCCTCACCTCCACCTCCACCTCCGCTCGACTCTCAGTCCCTCAACAACCGGTGATCACACTCGATACTTCCCAATCGTCGTCTCTCTGGTAGAGTTGACGAGCATCATGGCCGACGCCAACGAGCAACGAGCCGTCGCTACCGCCTTTGCGCCTCCGCCGCCCTTGTGGAAGCACTTTACACGCGACAATCTCGACAAGCTCGACCAGATCAAGACTGAGGCGTCAAAGGACAAGGATGGTCAATCCGCCAGTGAAAAGAAGTGGTCACCAGCAGAACTACGTGCTTTAGACGTGCCGTCAGAGCTGCGCTTCCTGGTGCCTCCCGAGATCCCTACGGGGGAGTATCCCGTCTTTGGAGAGCCGCAGACCGTGTGTTTGAGCCAGAACCTTTTTCTTTGGGACATAAGTTTGCTAACTCCAAATTACATAGCTATCGACAACTCTACCATCCTTGAAAGATCAAGGCATTGAGCAGCTTTACCCGGAGCCTGCGACAGACGCCGACCGAGCCCTTTCTCAGCCTGCCCAACCCCTCAACCATGCCTACTACTTGCTGAAGATTAGCAAGTCCCTCCTGCTGAATTTCCTGGAATTTGTCGGTTTACTCTCGGTGTCGCCCGAACAATTCGAGTCCAAAGTGGAGGACCTGCGCAATTTGTTCATCAATGCCCACCATCTGCTCAACCTATATCGCCCTCATCAGGCGCGCGAATCGCTCATAATGATGATGGAAGAACAGTTGAAGCGCACTCGAGAGGAGATCAAGCAGATGGACAAGGTCAAATCAGACATTGAGAGCTTGATGGAGCAACTCGAAGCTGAGGGCGGCGGGGTCAATTCGGCCGAGCGGATCCAGAGCACCGATGCCTCGAAGGCGGCAGCCAAACGACCAGTCGAGGATGCACAATTGGTATGGGATCTTCTAGACAAGGTTAATTGAAGAAGCAAAGCTGGTCTTGCAACTCAACCGCAATCAACCCAACCAAGACTCGCCGAAAACTGCTGCCCGAAAAGGGACCAACTACGAGAGACACATCTTCACGCCCGCAAGCACAAGATGATTGAAGTGAAATGAAACAGGCATAGAGCGGCAGCCGTCAGGTTACGGAGACGGGCACGCTGCTTCCCAGGAAGTCTCATTCGTTTTCACTTGGGAGGCACAGCCCGCAAATCTAAGGTCTCAATATGCGAGCTGAGGTTTGGCCCATGTGAGACATTTCCCGCCTGAGCGGAGTATGTATTGCAAGGATTCCTCTCATTATAAGGAGCAATTCCGAACGGAGCTGGCCTACTCGCCCCTCCCATCTCGCAAGCAGTCAGGACAAACTGCAGGAGGGGCACATCTTATCTATAGATCATAGCTAAGGCAGTCTTGCACATATTGCACGAGGCCAGTGTCTAGCAATACCAAGAACCGATTTTTGATCTGTCTTTTTCACATTTCAATGATTTCACTGGGTGCTTATGTACTCAACTCCTTCCACGACAGGTCAGAATTAATATTCTTTACGTAAATTAGTTGAAGCGCATCATGCCAGTCAAGACTAGCGGACTGGCCCGTCTCTCAATCCGAGTCACATGATCCACATCTTTTTAAGCCGACATTTCCTGCGTTCGTCCGTTAACCTTTTTGTATACTTCAAAGAGTGCATTACTTCCTACTTATACTGCTAACAATCGGTAAGTTTCTTGATTATTTTATCACATCATACATTTTGTATCCCCTTACAAGGATGATTGATGCCTATTTCTTTGTTTCAACCCCATCTGAAAAGCACTATTCTTACCTCTTGTGCTCTTCTTGATGACCACGCGCATCTACTATCTGAGATTTGCTGTCACAGCCTAGTCTTGACTGGGCTGTGTTGATTACACATTGTTTACATCTATTGATCACGTCACGTCTATGACTAGTACAAGGTGCTAACCATTGTGTGAAGATTTTAGGATTTCAATTCTTCGATGACCCTTGCTTGGTGCCCGAGATAGTATAGACAAGAAACATAATGACACATTTGTTGACTGCGAGACTCCTGTATACATTCCCAAAGGAATTCCTAAAGTAAAAATAACATCCCCTGAACCAAACTTTCTGCTCGGAAATTATGGATTGCTTGGAAAATAGTCTTGTGCCTAGTAGCAAAATGTGGTAGTTGAAATTGTCCCTAGTTGATGTATTCCCCAATCCCCCTCTATCCTTTCGCCATGTTATTCCCAAGCTGCAAGACATGGTATCCCCCATCCCTCGACGCCATATTAAGTACTCATGAACGAGACCATGTACAAAGAATCAAAACAAACAAGCAAAAAGGAAAAGAATAACCATTACGGTGCCAATTGAGCGCTTGCGCTCTGCTCCCGCCATGCCTTGTCAATGGCACACTCGGCCAGCCGTTTTAGCTCAGTGACAAAGTCAGCCACCAGCTTCAGGTGCTCGACCTCGGTTTCAGGGAGATTTCTTGAGAAAATGCGAGCCATCATAACCGTGGCCATTTTCAAGTGGTCCAAATCATCGCGCGAGCGTGGATCCAGTGGGTTCTGGAGGATACTGCAGAATATAGTGAGGAGTGCGGACATGGGGTAGAATATTAGCGTCCTAAACAGAGTAAAACCATGATTAGCCAAAAGAGATCGCAGTATAACCACTCGCAATGCAACAAAGCATAGAGTTTCTTACCAGAAAACTCCCTCCACTAGCACATGTTCCGCAGCTCCCAAATAACAAAGGGTTGACCGACTGGCCTCGACCGACAGAGCGAGACTCGAGCTCACCCCGTCCATCATCCCGCTACCCTGCATCCACGCCTTGCACCGACTGCTCGCCTGGTGAATGACGCTCATACACAAATAATAATTGACCCGCAACATGACCGAATGCATGCTCATATTCGGATCAGAGGTCTCTTGCGAGAACGACATGGTTGGGCGCCATTGAGGAGGAATCGATAACCGCCACTCCTCCAACTCATCGTCCAATTCCCGTATAGACTTCAACAAATCTGCATCGGACTTTTGCATAGCGCTCACCGAGTACAAGTGACTTTGGGTCCGAGACTTGATCATGCTCAGACGCAGATCAAAAGGAAAGACCGGTTCCACATTGGGATTGTCATCTTTCTCCGGGTCCGTGAATGCTCGCTCGGTATAACCTTCAGGCATGGTCAAGTCACAATTTTCGTCGACTATGACGGGTGGTTGACCGGTGCGAAGGGCAACATCCTTATCCAAAGTGTAGCAGATCCAAAACAGATTGCGAAGGTGCTTATGGCGTTTCTGACTGCGCTCAGTGACCGGGGACGTTCGATTTTGGCCGAGATTTGCACCTAACATGAAGATTTGTCGTGCAGCAACCGCGCCTAAATAATTTGTCACACGCATATTTCCTGAAGCGAGCTCATATAGCGTCTATTGAGTTCAGTGGATCGCAATTAGCCTCGCTCGAGATATGCGCCTGTTTTGACATAGGCAATTAGAGGGTAACCTTACCAGCATAGTGACAGCTTGTAGCGCATCCATAGTTGCAGGTTCTTGCAGAACTTGGGCTATCAAGAATTGAGACTTGCCAGCCAGTGTTTCGTGATCGACTGGAGTCTCCTGGGCAAGCACCTTGATTGGGGGCAGACGACAAACAAATGCGAGAAAGGCAGTGACACAAGCTCGACTACTCGTCTGTCGGAAGCCTGAGCTGGATTGCTGGTAAGCTGCATGGATGGTCTCTTCAAATAGATCGCAGTCGATTACTGGAAAGATCCGCCGCATTACAACAGAGCTCTTGTAGGCTTCAAAGTATAGCCGTACGACACGCCAGTCAGGGAGATCGAACAAGTTCTCGCTCGTCAGACTCATCAATAACTTCTTGTTACTTTGGGCGCGCTCTTTCTCCCATGGTGCATGCATGGGACTGAGTTTGTTGTGCGCGACAGTCTGTCCGGTGCGAGACTGGATCCAGGCTTGCCCTTCAGGTAGAAGAAATGGGACGCCTGTTAGAAGACTGATCGCACCCAATTCTCGGCCAGCGAAATGCACTCCCACAGAATATGACAGCTGGGGTGCGACGCTGCTGACAGTGCTGGGGGAGCTACTGGGTGTTGAGACGTCATTGGTGGTCTCTGATAGATCTGGTAGGGCTGTTTGAGCTTAGAAAAAGAGAGCTTGATATGTGGCCATAGTTATGGCCGCAAAGATAAGAAATCTTTGAGACGAGATGAAGCTTACTGGGACTTGTATCTCTCATCAAATTTTCCGCTAGGAGCTGTTCAATGCGACTGATACGCTCCGACAGCCGCGAGGCTTTAGGCCGCCTGCACAAAAATTGTTAGCCAACGGGAAAAAAAGCCATGACAAGAAAAGCACAAAGATAGATTGAATCAAGAGATTCATACTCACTTTCCATCATTCTCCGTCTTCCGCTTTCGTTGAATAACCCGATCAAAAGTACACGAGAGATTATGGTGGCTACACCAATTGCACTGCGGCACGGCGGCGTCGCATTTGATCTGGATCGAGGTCAGTGTCGCACATCCTCACTTCAAAACAGATCAAGCAAATTTTCTACCTTGCGTCTATAGCAAGAATCGCAGGCGCGTGCCGTGCGCTTGGGCGTTCCTTCATCTGATGAATGCATAGAGACCCTCAAGTGTGCTCGGAGGCGACGGAATCTTTGCGGAAGTGCTGGAAGGCGCTGAGTCAGCGGAAGGCGCCCAGGATCCGTGGATTCGGGCTTTTTAAGGGTCTTGGGGGGCTTGCAAGAAGTGGGGGTCGGCTTCTTTTTAGGGTATCTCATGTGTTAGTGTTTCCAGGGGGTGGAGAGTAAGCCATTGGAAATAGTACATTCCAAGGTCCCGAAGGGCTAGAAGTATATGGATTACAAAAGGGAGCTGGCTAGTGAACCGTCTGGACTTGACCAACGGTGGTCGGGAGATATATAGTTTGTCGAATATACTCCAAGGGCTTGGACTGATTTCTCTGCATGGATTCGAGCAAAGACAGAATAGAGTTCCGACCATTACGACCAAAAAGAACAATGTTGAAACGAAAAAACACAAAATAAAACTTTCGCTATTGCTGGTCAAACTGAAGTCAAGGCCACGACCATTCAATCTCGTTGCGACTGCAAAGTGCCTGCCCCAAATACCCCATTAAAACCCGCCAACATTATCGCCTCTTCGGTCTCCTCGGTCGTTGAGAGAAGACCGATTCGGCCCTTCATATCATCCATCCCGCTTCACATCACCGTGCAGATGCAGCAATCGCACTCCTCATCACCGCAGTCACACCCAAAACACGGCTTCGATACAGTCTTGATGGGCTTCTTGATAGAACTACCTGAGCCCGACGAGGGCAGAACCCAATTGATCGGTGCTGCGACAGAGGGAACCATCGTGAACGTCGTACTGAGTACGTCCTTCTCGCGATTGCGATTATTGAATAGCGGTGAAACCAAGAAACCTGGAACGACGTCAGCAGATCAGCAATGTGCAAGCACACCATGAACCATGAACCTGGCAATCTGACCTCAGATAAGACGCGGTAAGACGTCGTATAATCACCGGTAAGCCTTTGGGGGAACCGGGGTTAGGAGAGAGAAATGGTTGGAAACTGTCCTGATTTCCACAGTCAAGTAAGTACGGAGTTTGGAGTACTGCCCGCATTAGACCCCACGAGAACCAGGCAGCCATTTATTTCCCCCTTCCCTCCCAAGCTTCCAATTGCGCTACTGCTAGTATGGCCAATCATAAAAAGGAGAGTCGATAGGCGTTGGATCCATGTTTCTTCAGGCCGAAGCGTTTATCCCTGATGTTTGGAGATCCCGCCACACACGTCACAGGGTCCGAGCTAATGAGGCCTCGACGGGAGAGTCAGGTACGAAGTACGAAGTATACAAGTTTGGCTCTCAAGATTGCGATTTGGCCGAGTTTTGCGCTATTGCTTAGTCTACGGGATCTATGTGCGACCTATACAGTGCACAAGTACGCATATATACAGGAATATTAACACTCGAAGGATTTGAGAATCATCATCGATCAATTGAACTATATACAACAGCACTTTTTTTCATCATTCATCGCGGGGAGTCACCGTCAAGATGGGGTATCGTCTAGTCATCTTGGGGGTCCAGATCATCCGTCTATACCATTACGCGTAGTCCGGCTCAGGGGGTCGTCACATAAATAAAATCCGTCATAAGCATCTTTACAGCTGCTCAACCCAGGGGGCAGCACCTGCCTGCATCTGGTTCAGCCACTTGACCAGCTCGATGAGCTCGGCACGGCGCTCATCGTCGAGCTGGTCCTCATCACCGGTCAGGACAGCCTGGAAGACAGGCAGCAGGCGCGGAGTGAGTTCACGGATGGTCGCATCCTCCCATTTATCTAAAAGAATATCAAGTCAGTTGCAAAGTCCAGTAGCGAAAATCAATCATGAAAACTGCGGGAAAGAACATACACATCTGGCAGATCATGCGGTACAGGGGGTCATTCTCCTCAAAGTCGTTCTTCAGAGGCAGGATGTTGACCAACACCGGGAGGACGTCCTTGGTAGGGATGTGGTCACGGTGGCGTAGGATCATGCGGGAGACACAGCCAGTAGCGTTGTCCTGCAGACGAGACACGTTCATCTGCAAGCACGACTCGAGGTGGCTGAGGATAGTGGGGAACTCCTTGACGATCTCGGCATCCGAGTTGGAGCGCTCGACGAGACGGCCAACGGCATAGGCGGCGTTGGACCGGGTCTGGGGGTCCTCGTCACCGAGACGGTGCAGGAGCAGCTTAAGGAAGGACGTGGTGAACGGGGTCACAGCGGCGCCCATACCGTTAATGCACTCAGCGAGAACACCAACAGCGGTGGCGCGCTCCAGAGACTCGGTGCTGCTAGCGTAGCGGAGGATGGTCTTCTCAAAGACCTTCCAGAGCTCGGCGAAGCTCTGGCCTAGAGCCGCGGCCATACCCGAGACGACGTCCAGGGCAGTGTCAACCACAACCCAGTCGAACTCGGAGGTCTCCTCACCAGCCTCGAGGGTCTCCTCCTCAGGGCCGAACTCCATCTGGCAGGGGTGCTGCTTGGTGATGATGTCGGTGACCATCTGGATCACGTTGTGGAGGACAGTCTCGTCGGCAATGAGGGCAGGACCGCAGTAGCGGAGGTTCTCAGCCATGTTGCGGTTGATGTCCGCGACAGTAGCACTAAAAGTCGATCAGTCAGTAAAAATGAATGAAATCGACAATCACGATAGCAACAGCAAATAGCAAGGCCATGGGCGTGGAAATAGGTATCAGATATAGAATCGCCGTTCGCATCAATCACACTCTTTGGTGTGTCAAAGTGAGCTGGGTTAAGCGGAAAAATCATCATGTAAAAGACCAGACCAAAAGCAAACAAAACAAAACAATCATTTAAAACGTACCGGTCATCTTCCTCAGCCCACATCTTGATAGTGGCGGTCATGAGAATCTCACCGAACTTCTTGACCTCCTTGGCGGGCTGGACCTGGAGAGGCAGACCGGCCTGCCACTTCGGCATCTGGCCGCTCTCCTCGGCAATGGCGAACAGCATGGCGTAGGAGCGGTGCAGGGTGCTGATGGTGCTCTTGCGAACACCCTCGTAAGGGTGCTCCGCGAGGGGCATCACAGTCTCGATGGTCTTCTCGAAGTAGGGAAGGAAGGAGCTGCGAGTGTGGGTGACCAGGTCACCAATGACCTCGACAGCAATCTCCTTCTCGAGGGACAGAGGGGTGGTAGCAGTGATATCATCCCAATCATCCTCATCATCCTCATCAATCTCGACATCCTCAATGTCACCGTCGAGCTCGTCATCATCATCAGCACTGGCAACCTTGACCTTGCGGCCGTTGACGATCACCTCCTGACCAATGAGATCCTTGGCAGCTTCGCCGAGATCAACATCAAGCTCATTCTCGTCCTGCTCAATGCACTCGAACAGACCCTTGATAACGCCGTCGAGGAAAGGAGAGAACTGCTCGGAGTAGACCTTGGCCATGGCACCCCAGAAGATGTAGGTGCTCTCCTTGAGGCGGGAGTGACCGAGGTGGAGGGCCTCCTCGGTGGCGCGCATAAGGGGCTCGACGTACGGCTGGTAACGCTCGGGGCCAGCAGCAGCGGACATCTCACCCATAGCGTCGGTGACACTAGCACGGAGATCAAGCTCTTCCTCGCTGTCCTTGACAGTGGCAAACTCCTGGAGCAGGTGCATCGACTCGTCGAAGAACGAGAGGAAGGAGTCACCAGCGGAAGAGGCGAGGGAACCAAGAGCACCGGCGGCAAGACCCTTGATCTTGAAGTCGGGGTGCTTGAAGAGCTCGTGCAGGATGGGCACAAGCTCGGCCTGGTAGGGGGCAACGTCCTTCTCATCCAGACCGTCGACGACAGCATCAATAGCGCTGATACCAGCCTTCATGATGTCCATAGTGGGGCCATCCTCCTCACCCTTGTACTCCTGCATGGCGCTAGCCAGGTTCTTGAAGAGCAGGGGCATGAGGCGCTCGTGCTCAGCGCTGAGGTCCTCAGCCAGGTCGTCGGCCAGACGGGCAACGGCGTGCAGGGAAGCCTGGCGAACCTTGGGCTCGGGGTCGGCAAGGAGCTGGAGAACCATGGGGAAGATCTCCTTCATTTGAGTGCTGATGAAGTCGGGAGCACCCTCAACGCACATACCCAGGGCCATGATACCGGCGCGGCGATAGTTGGGGTCGGTGTGGTGGAAGTACTGGCCCAGGCTCTGGAGCAGAGGCACAACGACCTGGCTGGGAGGCAGGCTCTGGGCGAGAATGTCGAGAAGACCCAGGGCGGAGCGGGGAGGAGTGATGTCGTCGTCATCAGCGGGAGAGTCATCCAGCTCAGTGACGATCTGCAGAGCAGTGCGAGTGAGCTGCTCACCGAGACGCATGCCCTGGATCTTGAGCTTGCGGTACTGGACGCACTGCATCAGGAAACTGATGGCCTGAGTACGGACATCCTCGTCAACCTGAGTGTTGGCGGCAATCTCGTTCATGAAAATGACCAGGTCCTTGAGGTGGACAGTCAGGAGGGCGGGGTCCAGGCTAAGCAGGGTCTGGAAGACCTCGAAGGCCTGCATGATACGGTCCTCCTCGTTCTGGTCGATGGCGTCCTTGAGGACGGCGACCATGGCAGGAACCATCTCCTGGAAAGCCTTGACGGGGGCGACATTCTCCTCCGAGTCAAGGTGGTAGGCCAGCTTGCTCAGAGCCAGAAGGGTGTTGATGCGGACCTCGGCGCTCTCGGGATCACGGATGGTCTTGTTGAACAGAGTGAACAGGTCCTGGAACTTCTCCTCGAAGCCCTCACCGAGAGTCTCCAGAATGGTGAACAGGATGTAGATGGCAACGGACCGCTCGTCCTGGTTGCCGCCGTCAGCCGCCTGCAGGAGGATGTTGGGCAGATCGGCCCACTCGCCGTCCTGGAGATCAATCTTGGCAATAGCCGAGATGATCCGGGCGACGGAGTGACGGACAAGATCCTGGCTCTCGCCCATGGTAGCGCGAAGCAGCTGCTCCCGAACCTGAGGCTTCTGATCCGCGGCAACCTTCAGCCAGTGCTTCTGGACGAGACCACGAGCCTCGACGGCAGACAACTGACGGAGGTTGGGGTCCTCATGGCCAGTAGCAACTTGGATGAGGAGGACAAGGGACTGAGGCTTGCTGTAGAACTCTTTTTGCAAGACGCCGGTGGCTTCCTTAACATTTCCCTGGGTGGCTGGAGAAAGGAAGCAAGGGTTAGCGAGGGGAATCGATCTTGCAGGATTCGACAAGAAGCTTTCTCAGGTACATACGGTCCAGGATGATCTGCAATTGCTGCAGGAATCGTTGTTGATCCATAATTGCTGATCAAGATGTGGTATCACCAAGCAGATATTCTTTTTTCTTCACTCTCTTCTCCTTCTAAATAGTGACCTTGTGGAAAGTCACTGGGGGGTCGTCCCTAGCCCCTAAGAAATTCAAGCAGAGGACAATTCAAAGATGAGCAGCTTGTCGATGAAGACAAACAGCTCAAGGGGTATCTCAATGAAAAACAACAGAAAGGAAAAAAGGAAAGAAAGGAGAGGATGGTGGGGGGATAAAGAGAAGAGAAGAAGAAAAAAAAATTTGGACGAGACGCGGAAAGAAAAAAAAAAAAGTAGGGGGGGGAACCTCCCCGATTAGGTTTAGGGCGGGATGAATTACCATCAACCGCGTTGAGGGGAAAAAGTTCTTCAGTTTTATTGGGCTAATTGAGTTATGAACTTGGGATTTCTTGGGTCATTAGGCCCGTTTGGGGTTGGGCACCGTTTTTGAATGATACATTCCCTATTATTATTACATAGTATTAATCTCTCCCCTTTTTTCGTTGTGTGGTACGCTTTTGTTTTGGTGACGTGGAGTTTGGGTCGCGCATCTATAGGGTTTTGTGTAATTTTCTCGGTGTGGTCTTGTGAGGGGCATGTGATCTACTACTACAGCTAAGGGCAAACAATACGAAGAGTATGAAGAGGAAGAATCATGCAGATAGACGTGTATGGTAGGATAGACTCAAAAACAAGAGGAAAATGAAGTTACCCTCCGACCCTACAACAATTCCAAAACGCCCAGTCTGGTCTGAAAGCGCCGATACCTCTCCCAGCCTGTGTGTATCCGTGGCTGCAGACTATTGGCGAGCTCTGCAAGCCCAAGACAACAACTGCTGCAGAGTCCGTGAAGAACCGAAAGTGAGAGTCAAATTTGGCAAGAGTAAAAAGTCAGACTATGTCGAGCAAGTAGCGCTTAGTATTCATCAGAGTCGTAATCATCATCAACCAGCAGCGAGCGATAGCCTCGGGACGCGAGGTTCGCCTCGAGGCCGCCGTCTGCGGCCGGGTCGAGATATCCTGGAAATCATCAGTAAAGAAACAATCAGTCCTGGGTGAAGGAAGTACATACCACCACCGCCAAAGTAGCTCAGAGCTACCGGCAGGAAGATAAGCGCGTGAGTGGCGGCGAAGACCACCAGGGCCAACCAGACGCGGAAATAGTAGATCTCAAAGATCTTGCTCCGAGTAAAAGCCAGCACACAGACTCCAAGAAGCTTCGTCACCGTAATGCCGCTGAACACACTCCCGCCCACATTGACCAGTGCTGTCCAGGCGCGGGCATCCTTGCCACGGAACTTGGCGGGGGCTTTCTCCAGAAGCGTCCGTGGGGGGAACATGAACGCGCGAGCAATATGCGCGCAGAATTCCACGCTAATACCCACGCAAATAACCAGATTCACGAGCGAAACGGCGTTCAATGAAACGCCAGCAATGGCCATCGTACCGATGATGTCGACTACGGTCATCACGACTACAGTGGTGATGACTGCACCCGTAGCGATTGACCCGAGAATGGCAGAGGTCAAGACGAAGATGATGGCGACTGCCGATCCCAGCAGTGTGCCGGTGAGCTGTACAATGGAAACGTACTGGTCGAAGAAGATGTAGAACTTCGAGTAGGGGAACACGTCGATCTTGTGCTCTCGAGAGATATCGTCGGCGATTCGACGAGCCGCAATATACGACTGGATGAAGTCATATTGACTTCGCAGGGGAGTGTGGCTGGTTCGGAAATGGCTGGCATTGATCATGGTGTGTTCCTTGTCGATGAGGATTGCAGAACTGTAGGGTGCCTTGCCTCCGAGAGGACAGGAAGCATCGGTGGGTGCATCAATCCATTTCTCTGCGTAATGAATAAACTCGGGCCCTGTTGGCATCCCATAGAGAGTGAGATTCCATGGCGGGTCGCGACCCTCGAAACAAAGCTTGCCATCCTCTTTGCAGCAATCCTGTTGGGGATTGAGCCAGTAGAAAAAGTCATCAATCCAGCTAGCAGCAGATCCTGCAAGGTAAGACACGTTCGGACGCTTGGATTCTTGCTCCAAAACAAATGGCAAGGAAAATTCTTCGCAAGTGGTGAATCGACCACAGAGTTGTTGCTGGTGCTTCCGCTCGGTCACGTTGACATTGCGAGTGACAAAGTAGACCGGAGGTCCCGTACGGAAGTAAGCATCAAGGTCATTGAAGTATGAGATCAGATAGGAGTCACTGGGGAGTGCAATCCGCTGATCCAGGCCGAGAGCCACTTCGGGGATCAAGGCCAGGCCCGCAGTTAGAATACCCAGGAAGACGATGACAATTACGGCCTTGACGCGGCGATCCAAGATGAAAGGAGCATAAATCCGGCGGATGAAGCTTTGGAGCGTACTCTCTGCTTCGTGCTCATCGTAGATCTGTTCCTCGGGCAAGCCAAAAGAGTTCGCCTTACAAACGGTAAGGCATGGGAAACAGTCTGCGCGAAGGCTCTCCACTCGTCGCTGGTTCAGAGCCAGTACGGAAATGAACATGGTGACCTGCAGAATGGCGTTGATGAAAACGGCACCCGCTGCGTACGCAGCAAAGTTCTTGACGGCAGGCATCCCTACAAAGGCGCCCAGAGAGAATGCCACAGTTTCCGTCAGGGCAGACAGGAAGACGCTGGGCCCAATTCTGCCAACGGCGCGAGCAACTCTCTCATCGATCTCTTCGTCCGGATGACTGAGGTTGACACGCTCAAATTCATGGACGATCAAGAAGATATTATCCACGCCCACGGCCAAAACCAGGAACGGGATGACTTCGGCAATGATCAAAGTCACTTTCACGCCAGCTGCTGAAAACAGTCCCACCGAAGCAGAGACCGACATCAACACGATCAAGATACCAGCGATACCGAGAGTGAACTTGGACTGCACAAGGGCGTTGGCAGGATTCATTAGAAGAGACCGCCAGGTGACAGTGACAGATCCTAACGCCAGAGAAGCATAGACGAACATGATCACGTAGCTGATGACCACGATCTTCGCATCCGTGTTGGTAGACTTGTTCAGCTCTTGCTCGAGGCTAACCTCGGCGTTGAAAGAAACACGGAGACCACGTTCAGCGGCTTCCTCCTGAACAACATCGAAGATGGTCTTAAAGCTATTCTCCCAGTCGATGGCATTCTCTTCTTCAGCAGTGCCCTGGGCAAAGTTATTCACCACCCACGTCACAACCAGCGCTTTAGCATCCAGAACGTCTCCGGTGCTTTCATATCCACCCAAAACCATCTCCGGCTTCAATGGTTGCGAGAAGTCAGGGAGACAGCTGGGGTCACCTGGGGATTCGGTGCAGTGGAGGAGCCGATCTTGCCATGTGTCGGGATCGAGATTGGAGATCGCGCCACCAAAGTACCCGGTTAAGGATTGCACCACACAAGCATCACCCGTCGGTTTGAAGCAGACGTCGTCTAGATTGAGGCCCTTGTCCAGCGAAATCATGCGTCGCACACGAGACTCGACATCAAACCACCACACAAGGGTGTCATAGTCTAGAACAGGACCGCTTTCATTCACCAAGAAGGCTTGCTCGGCTCGGAAGAATGGCCCAAAGCTTTCATCGAAGAATGCCTTTTCCTGAGCGGCTGGTGAGGACGGACTCACCCAGAGACGCACGGGGTCCGTTTCAATCGTGAATCGAAGCCAGCCCAAGCTAAGCACCACCACCACAATAAAGCTGGAGACGATCGTAATGGCTGGGAATCGAGCGCAAGCTCCACCAATGCGACAAAACAGAGCAGACAAAAGGGAGTTTGGCTTGTACACGCCCTGGGGCTGCTCCATGTAGCCTCCGCGATGCACGATCTCCCCTTCATCTTCATCATCACTGGGAGTGGGATCCTGAAGCAAGCGCACCCGCTCAGGCTTGCGGAATCGACGTTCCTTGTATGTGACATAGCTTGCGAGTCCCATAACGAGCGCGAGGAATGCGGAGTAGATGACGATAACGGCAAATGAGAGACATGGCAAGAGTCCTACATGGCACGAAGCTTGAGTAGACACGGCAGGCAACTCGGGGCACACATCGGGGCAGTCGACACAAGAGCAACGATACGCCTTGTCCGCGTCGTTGCAAGCTTTGGGCTTCATAGGCAACGCCTTCATACCCTCAGAGTCGGGACCGCTGGGCTCGGTGCGATAGTTGATTTGGAAAGGGCTCCCCAGGAACTTTTTGTCGCCCAGGAACTTCAAGAATTGCGAATAATTTTTCGCACCCCCGCCGATGAAGTCGATGGCCTTCCCACCAGAGGCACCATTTTTCACGCTCTTACAGCTGTCAAAGAAACCACTCTGGTACTCCTCAGACCAGATGTTCTCCAGCTCAGTGACTAGTCTCTTCCCCGAGCGATTTTCTTCGGTTTGAGTGACGTTGACGAAAAGCGACTGATCTGGTGAGCAGGTGAAGGTACAGAAGATGTCAAAGAAGTTGTGGCGGCACGCTGGACAGGAGGCAATGATACCCTCGGCCAGCTTCAAGTTGCTGGAGAGTGCATCGATCTACCACAGGGCAAGGAACAGGGTTAGTACACTCGCTCGAAACTAGCGATCACATCGACTCGATGATAGAGTGTTCTTATCTCACCTGCTCATCAAGACAACAGACAGGACCCTCCTTCCATTTGGGACCGCACAGCCCGACCAGCTTCTGCCTTACTTCGTCCTCCGGTTCATGAGCCCGTCCATTATCAGGGCAAGGCAACTCGCCGCCAAAGATCGATTGTTTTCCACAGTGCCCGCGGATTGCACAGCGGCCCTTCTCGTGGGTCTTAGTCTCACCCTGCGCGCCGACCAGTGCCGGCTGCGAAGCAAGGAATCCCAACCCCACGAGCGCTCCAACGAGCCCCAATTGCCGCATTTTGTCGATACGGCAATCAGGCCGAGGAATAGTCGCGATCTTTCAGGTCCTAGTCCGACTTATCCAGGTTTCCGAATGAGTGACAGAGGTTCGTTATCAATAGTCGGCCCTGCAGACCTGCTCATGCGAGAGGTGGAGACAGCTCTACCGGTCGCAAGGCCGAAGCTCGGACACTGCAAGCGCAAGGGACAACAACAGGACTGAGCCTGACACAAAGAAGAGAAGTCGCAGACGCGTTACACATCCACAACCTCCAGCAACACGTAAGGAAAGCTTGAGGGGAAGACAGGAATGAATGTGTTGAGGAAGTTGGAAGCTGGAGAAAGCCCCGAAGCAAGAGAAGGGCAGCATGACGTGGGCTGGACCGAGGAGAAGCGGGTACCGCCGCCCCGCCCAGTCCGGCCAAGACGATCAGAACCATTGGGAGTCCGGGGCGAGCTGGAATGCCAGAAGTACTCCTGCTGAAGGTGTCCTGAGATGAGCTAGGCGCTAAGGTCAGGCACATCAGAGGTTCCTGCTTGTCGGGCTCGTCGTCTGGGTCGCCATGCATCTGTGCCCCTACCTAGCGATTTACGGGGGGCTGGAGGCTACTATATACCTAGTTCAAAGCTGGTCTTAAGGGCTCCTATGATACTATGAAGGCCATTTTGCTGGTTACGCGAGGAGCGTTACGAGGGATGGTTATTAGCAGATGAGTTGACTTGCCATCTACTGTAGTTCCGCTTGGCACCATTGCAACTTACCCTAGTGACCCTTTGATGCTATTGATGAAGTAGGTACCTAGGGCAACAGGTGCAATACGATATACTTTCACTCTCCGAGAAACAATTGCCTAGATACTGGCTGGCGTTGAATATACAACGGGCACGATGCTGAAAGAAGAGCCTTTCACTGAAGCTTCAGTCAGCAAATAGTGGTCAACCGTGGTGATGATCCATCCAGCATTCGGAGGCTCGGAACGCAGGCCAAATGGCACGTCTCCATAAGGAGAGAACCATGGAACCACACGCAGATCTGAAGAACAAGTCACGGTTAGAAAACTACACAAGAATTGCAAGGGTGGTCAACTGATAAAAGATATCACTTCGTAAATGAAAATCATGGAATCCCCTGAAGAACCGTAATCTATGAACACAAAACTCCGCTAGGCGAGAAATACAAGAAATGGCTTTATCTGCATCGCCGATCCAGTTAGCGATGAGAACATGAGAGATACTCCAAACAAAGGAAGAAAGGAAGCAGGAAAGAAACAGGACATAACCATAGGCCAGAGGCCCACTGACGCAAGGCCTTCACAGCTCGACTGAAGAGCCTGGGGAGATGTTGCCATATTTTTAGTAGCCCTCATCCTCGGCCTGTTGGTAGACATGGCGGGTCCGAGTAGGGTCTCTGCGCATTTGTTGACCCGATCCCGTGAATCCCACTTGATAGAAAAGTTAGCCCTCGTTTCTCAGCCTCACTCACGAAAAAGGGAAAACCAAACACATACCTCGTGCATTTACCGAGTCACCAGTGCGGAACATGCTGTCCTTCTTGCCAAACTTGCCCTTGCCCTTGCCCTTGGCCGCGAAATCCTGCCACTTATTCTTGCCCGCCTCCAATTCCTTATTGGCCTTGACCTTGCGAGGCACCTTGGCGGGACGTGCGGACGCATCCCCAACCTTGCCGGGCTCCTGGCGGGCTTGGTTGGCCAGAGTGGGATTGATGTCGGCCGCCGCTGAGATCACATTGGCGTGTGAGACCGACGGGGGAGCGGGAGATGGGGATGCTGAACTGCCTGAGGTTCCATCAGCCTTGCGCTTGCGAGAGTCATTGCCCGCGATGGGGCGGATATCCTTGGCCGTCAGGTTCTCGACGGTCGCATACGACTTGAACGAGACCAGGTACACAGGGTTGCTGGAGGAACCCGTGATGGAGGTGATGCGAGCAGGATAGAAGGCATTGTCGCCCGAGACCCAGCGGGCGAGAACAGTGTCATTGACGGAGAAAGAGGCGGCTGGGGTGGGTGCGGTGGCGGCGGCCTCATCTGTGCGATCGACGGCGGGCTGTGACGGGCGCGAGACAGAGTCCTTCGATGACCATGTCTCCTTGGACGGTGCCGGGGTTGGCTTAGGCTTCGCTGCGGCTGCGGGTGCGGATGGTTTGAGCTCGGCGATGGCAGTTTCGGTGAGGGTTATGAGTTCTTCGAGTTCAGTCTTGAGACTTTGCAGCTCCGTGTTATCGGGTTCTACCTGCAAGCTAGATTGGACAGTTTCAAGCTAGAGAAGAAAGAGAGCGAAGGAACGGCGATTAGTTGAGTTGCGCTTTATTCATGGGGAGTGTAGGATGGGGGAGTTACCTGGATCTTGAATTCTTTGACCTCGGCCTCCAAGGCGGCAACGTCGGACATGGTGGGCAACGATCGGGGGTGCTTTGAACAGAAGAAAAAGGCGTTGAGACAATCAGCCAACCGATGTGAGAAGTCTCGACAAGGTCTCTTAGCCTCTGGGCGCTAGTCGATGAGTGGATATGCGATGTGCGGAGAACTCTCTGCCCGGCGAGAGTTGACGGGCCTGCCAAATTGGACGATGGTCATGTGATCTGGAGCCTCAGCAAGGTACTGTAATAATGTACGTGAGGTAGTTTACACTACAGGTCAAGCTAACCATCATTGGCAGGATAAAGTTTCAATATTTCTTTTTTCAAAAGACTTTCAGTCATCATAATTGCTTAATTCTATAGATGGAGTATAGAAGAAGGCTAAAATGACTACTGACATATGGCTAGTTAGTAGTCCAACGACCCGTCGCGATAAGAACGAGATAAGAAAGTCCCGATAAGTCCCCACGATCGACAACTGGGGAGGGGCTTGCATGCGATACCGGAGAGTCTAAATCTGCTCTGCTTACGGAGTACTTAGTACTGTAGTCGATGTTCAGGCTGCAGGCTCGGTCCAGTTTTCACAGTTTTCATAGTTTTCACGTGGATCTGCGACGGAAATACGGGAGGAAAAGTGAAAACGTCATTCGAGACCGGGCGACATGAATAAGAAGCAAGGGTTTGCCACACGGGTCATACGGTATACAATGATTTACTGCTGTTCTTTGGTGCGGATACGGGAGCCACTAGGAGTTCATCCAGTCGTAGATACTTAGTACGACTGTAGGGACTGAACTGCTCAACATACCATGGAACAGGATAAGCTGGAGGCGTGGTCTGATCCTGGCCAGATCGGAGACATTGGCTTGAACCCGAGAGTGGGGCCAGACCCTGGCTATTGAGGAGTGATCATGATGGATAAGACGAAGAGCAAGTTACAAAGGAGTATATAAAGGGAGTTCAGATGGTTATACAACGTAGTGTGGACCAGAAAGTGATAACTTCTCAATATGGGTAAGAATGGGTCATGTCTACTTCTATATATGTGTAGCTATCTTCATACGGTGATATACCGATATGCTTGTTGAAGGTTTCAACTAGGACCAAGATGTAACGGAGTATGTAGTAGTTATACGAGTCCGCGTGAGTCACTCGTAATGAAACGTGGCGCTAGAGCCTAGATTAGAGGGGAAGGGGGGACGAGGGCCAAAACGAACCCACTTGACTGGATGGACCGTCAAATTCGCGGGAACCAGGGAAAAAAAAAAGGTGCAGAAAATTGCAATGAAAAAGAACGAGACCAAGTCGAAACGCAGTTCGTAGGAGCGAATCACAGCGAACCCACCGAAGAAGATCGAAGGGAAAGTCGCGCGTTGATTTCTAAGCAGTTCGGATTCCTCATGGACATGCTACCAGAACCAGGCAGAATCAGGCAGAACTAGACAAAATCAGGCAAAATAAGGCCAACATCGACAGCCACCCTATGCCTGAGGCCCACACCATACTGAGTCAGCCCCCCACCACCCCTCCTTGCCCCGCACGCTGATTGGCTGCCGATCATCCGAGATCACCTGCGGTCGGAATTCGGGCCAATGAAGCCGCCGGCTTGTCCACCGCTCAGAGATCACCTCCTCTTTCATCATCTTTCCCTTCTCCTCATCTCCCATAATCCCCGTATATCCCATACCCTTCCATACACTCCTTCATACACTTGCCGTACAATTCATACAATTCATACACCTCATACAATTCCCTCGCGATCCTGCCTAGCCACACCCGGGCAGTGCTTCGATCCTGGGCTTGGAAGTTGGGGCCAATCTGCTAGTGCTTCCACTCCATTCTAGCCTCAGGCCCCGTTCTGCACCTTTTTTTCCTGATCCCCTCCCCCTCCTCCACTCTATCTCGCTCCCTCTCCCTGCCAGATCTCCAGGTTCAGGAGAATCATCACTCGCAGGCTTTTCAGGGCGGTTCAAATCGGTCTGATTTCCCACAAGCTTTCACCATCATCCTCTTGATCTCAGTTCAATCATCAATCATCGTTTGCGGGCGGACCGCCCGATTATCGCTCCCGGTTTCCTTTCCAGCCTTGTCATTCCCATCCAACTGATCTTTCCGCCTACCCTCCTCCCTCCTTAACCTCCTTAACGCTACTCTCTTTGACTACCCTTGTCAATCTCACCATCCTATTCCTATCACCCTAAAACCTATCATCATCATGAGCGACTACGATCAGCTCTACCAGCAGGGGCTCTATCTTTCCCCGGGTCAGCAGGATCTCCTGCTAGCTGCTCTCTCATCCAACAATCCCGCCCATAAACAGCAATCCCAACCTAACCACACTCCCCAAATCAAACCCGATCACAGCCCAGACCATGCTTCGTCTAATGGACTGAGCGGACCACCTTCGGGAGGGTTCGACAACTCGCAACTCAATAACTTTGGGTTCGGAGAAGATGAAAGCCCATTCTTGGACTTCAACCCGGAGATCGACTTTGAGTTCCCCAACTCGGCAGACTTGATTGGCGACCTGCCTGGCTCATCTGCCGAGTATGATATTGGCGAAAAGCGAAAGTCGATGGATGGCAAGTCTGAAGTGGACGGGGAGGAGAATGGCAAGAAGCGCCGGGAAAGTGAGGCCAAGAAGCCTGGCAGGAAGCCCCTCACCTCGGAGCCCACCACGGTAGGCATCCAGCGTGTCTTGTTAAATACATGATATTATGGGGGCAGGGTTTTATTGACATGATGAAACAGAAACGCAAGGCCCAAAACAGGGCTGCCCAACGCGCATTCCGTGAACGGAAGGAGAAGCACCTCAAAGATTTGGAAACCAAGGTGGACGAACTGCAAAAGTCGTCAGACAACGCCAACCAGGAGAATGGCCTGCTTCGAGCTCAGGTCGAGCGACTCCAGGTGGAACTTCGCGAGTATCGCAAGCGTCTCTCCTGGATGACCAGTGGTAGCGGTATCTCGGCGATGAGTAGTGCTATTCCGAGTGCCCACTCCAGGGGAGCGTATGGCTTGCAAAACAATGAGTTCCTTTTCGACTTCCCCAAGTTTGGTGATCTTCCGGGCTCGCATCTCTTCAACGGCCAGGCAAACAAGAACGATCAATCCAAGAACAAGGAACAAGCCCCTCGTGCCCCGGGCGTGCTCAGTCGTGATAGCTTGAACAGCTTGCCCAACATTGCCACGAGCAAGTCCAATGCTAGCACCCCCACCAATTCCAGTACCCCCACTGGACCTGGGAGCGCAAAGTCTCACTATGCTGGTTCCAGTGGTACTACTCCTGGCAGCACTACTTCCGCCAAGGCCCCGTACAGCAACATTAAGCAGTTTGGAACCTCGACGCGTGACACATCTGATTCTCCCTCGTCTTCGTCTGATTCACACCAGAGTCAGCTCCTCTCATCGAACGGGACTTCTCCCGAGCCGAGCTTGAACTCTCCGCCCGAGGCAAAGCCCCACGACTCTGTTAACACATGTGAGATTCACGGCTCCATCAATGGTGAGGAATCTTTCTGCGCGAAACTTGGCATGGCTTGCGGCAACATCAATAACCCCATTCCAGCTGCTCGGGACAAGTCCAAGTCCCTCAGTGTCTCGAGCGACCAGCCGGCCTCTATTGAGGATACGGTCGGGTTCGATTGGCTGGCTCAACAAAATGGCGGTCAGTTCGACCCAGTCCTCTTCGGAGACTGGCGCGAACCACAGGATGCCGTCCTGTCCCAAGACTTTGGTTCCTTCTTCAACGATGCTTTCCCCCTGCCTGACTTGGGTAGCCCGTCTCACAACCTGACCGAGGTGGCAACTCAGCCGCCCAAGAAGGACCTGATTGCCCAAATCGACAGCAAGCTGGAGGAAGAGGTTGTTCCAGGAGAGGACAAGTCCCAGATGCTGTCGTGTACTAAGATCTGGTATGTTTTCCTGCGCTTTGAACTTAGCTTCCTTGTTTCCTCCCTCCTTCTTACTGACATGTTATGTAGGGATCGTCTACAATCTATGGAGAAGTTCCGGAACGGCGAGATCGATGTCGACAACCTCTGCTCGGAGCTGCGCACAAAGGCTCGCTGTTCCGAGGGTGGCGTGGTCGTGAACCAGCGTGATGTCGACGACATCATGGGCCGTGCCAAGTAACAATTCATACAATCTCCACGATGGGGATTTTAACAACTGGCCTGCCCTAGACCTATTTCACGACTCATGCAACCCCCATTTCACGTCCATTGAACTTGTACCACGTTTTACTTTCCAATCATACCCATCATCGAATGTCATTTGAAAAATATACGGCGTCATGAAATACAGCTCTGGAACAAATCACGACGAAACGCCAGCTGGACTCGCCGCAGCGCTCGAGATCAAATCTTGACATTCATGGCGTACCACTCGTTGGTCATTTTTGATATCTGGAGAACTTCTCATTTATTTCCATTTTCCAACAAATTCCTTTTTGATCTATTCTCATTTTTTTTTTCCTTCTCTTCGTCTCTCATTCACCAGTAGTTGTGCCTTTTACGTCCTTCGTGCGTGTGTCTTTCTTACTTCAATCATCAAGCCTGGCGAATGGAGACACGGGTGTTCGTCATGCAGGTTGACCATCGGATCATCGTCTGGCCATACACTACGGCGCCTGGATGAGGCGGCTTCAGAGTCGACCTCTTGTATCAGAAGGGAATATCTGGGTTTTGGCGAATTGGAATTAACTAGTCTTGGTAGGTTGGGATGGCTTGCGCTCCTTGAGGTGGATATTGCATATATCCTTGTACACAACCAAATTCAGTCTTCGTCTTTAGGCAACTCTCTCGATCTAATCGTATCGTGATCTAATCGTAAATCAAATGGCTTCCAAATTACGTAGGAGTTGGAGTATACTTAATTGCCACGTGGATCCTAATTAGAGTGCTGGTTAAATTAAGCTTGTCTCGACCACACCCAGTCAGCCACACTGCGAGGAAAAGGAACTCCCCAGCCAATTAATGCACAGACGGATGAACCTAAACTGTCCAATTGAAATCAAAGTGGGCAACAATGAGTAGAACAGTACACATATGTCTACATTGGCTTATTGAGAGGCTGGTTGAGCCAGACGTACGATTTAGTCTACACAAAACGCCCGTCTAAAACCGAAGCTGTAAGGGTATCGATGTTTGGTTCTCTTCTAGAGGAAGAGAATAATAGTAAAGTACAAAGAAAAACGGGACAAGAAACATGGGGAGTGGGCAGATGGTAATAATTTTTTTGGCGTTCTTTTTGTTTTTGCTTGCGTCTTTCACTCTCCGTGTCACAACCAAACGCAATCCTCAGACTCACGCCTCGAGTCCATCGAACTAGCCTGTGTTGCCAAACGCCGACATATCCTTTCCGGTAGGCGTTACGGGAAGGAGATGAAGGCACCTAGAACAACAAAGGAAGCACCATCTTGCTGAAAACGGAACGGGGTAGGTAGAAAAGATAAGGGAATTTGAAAATGATTCCCAAGAGGTAAGACACAAGAGAATTAGAAAAACGACGCGAGAAAAATGGGAGATGCTGTGGCATAGAATGACAAGGAAGGGGGTGTAGCGGCAAGAAGGTGGTAGAATTACCGACAGCCATAAAGGAAAAGGATGATAATCAAGGAGAAAAAGTTGACAGGCAACATGTCAGCGACTAGGCATCGCCACCGGAAGGAGCAGGCTTGTCACCTGAGGGAGTTGATGAGGCCGGGGAGTCAGTCGAGCCGCTCTTGAAGCTGCCGCCACGACCTCCACGGCCACCACGACCCCGATCACCGCGGCCACGGCCACGGCCGCCGAATCCACCCCGACGAGCACCCTCACTGTCGCTGGCGCTCTGGTAGCCACGTTGTCCAGCGCTAGCACCACCACGGGTGCTGCTTCCCCAGGTGCCGGCATTGCCCTGGCCGCGGGGGCGCTCCTCGAAGAACTTGAAGTTGGGCTTGCGAGGGCCGGAACCAGTGGTGGGCTTCTTGTGCTCAAGGGGCTGGCGGTCCAGAGCAGCCTTGGCGTCCTCTACTGTCGGGAACGTCACAACGTAGTTGAACTTGCCGTACTTCTCAATCTTGACAGCCTTGGCTTGGTCCTCCTCAGGAAGCAGGTCACGGACCTTCTGTTCACTGTCGACGTTGGAAACGAAGAGTCCGTTGCTGGGCTTCTTCTCACCACGAGGAGCGGGTGAGTCGCCAGTCTTCTCTTGTTGGATGGTGCCGTTAGCTTCCTTCTCCTCGCCCGCGGGCTGAGCAGAGGTGGCGGCGGGGGGCTGCGGGCTGGCAGCCTTGGGGATGACGGGGACAGGAGAAGCACGAGCAGGCTGAGCCTTAGCCTGGCCTGGTTGCTGACCAGCGGCAGCGCCACCAAGGACAGGGGGAGCTTGACCGAACTGGGGGGTGGAGGCCGCAGGACGGCCACCGGCACCAGTGGGAGCAGGAGAGGCAGTAGTAGCTGGCAGAGCACTAGGAACAGGCTGAGCACCACCAGCAGCAGGCTTGCCGCTGCGGTGGGCGAAGTTGAAGCCCTGGGCCCGCATCTCAGTCGCAATTCGGCCACCCTCGATCTCCAAAACCAGGTATCCGAAGGCCGCATCCGCAAGGTTGAAATTCCACATGTTCTTGAAGGCGCTCTCATCTACCTGACCGGCAGCATTGCCAGCAGCAACAGGGCCACCGAAGGGGTTACCGCCATTGGCAATGGAAGGCATCTTTTGCACCACATCCAGAGCGTTGTCCAGCAAAGTCTTCTGGGCCTCGTTGGAGGAGATGGCCGACTCCACCTCGCCTCGCACGGTCTCCCAAACATCGGTGAAAGACGCCTTGGAGGCAGCAAGCTTGCCGCGATAGTGGTCGAGCGAAGGGTTGACGGAGAATTCGTTATAGGAGGATCCGTAGCGGAAGTGTAGACCAGCGGAGACAGAGAAATCGGCCTTGAGGGTGACGGAGAGCTGGTTCAGCATACCCTCACGGGCGGGCGAGGCGTGGGTAACAAAAACACGAGTCTCCGATGGGTCGTAGACTCGGTTAGCGGTGTCGATGAGCTCACCCATCTGCAGCAGTGTGGTCCACATGGTACCCTGGCCACCGGCAATTGTCGTCTTTCCCTCGCCGTTGTCGAACAACTTGTGCATGACGACCGCACCACCCAGTCCAAGCAGACGCAGCTTAACACCACCAATGTCCAACAGTCGCGAGTTGGCCTCGTCGATGATGTGCAGATTATTCACCTTGTACTCACCCGAACGGAACTTCTCCAAGACCCGAACGTCCTCGCACGCACCCCAAACTGTGTAGACAGGAACGTCAAGGGTGATGCGCTTGTCAAGGAGCATGGGCAGCTCGGAGAGGGGTAGCTGGTCCGGAGTGAAACGCTGCTTAATCGACTGCTGAGGGGGCACCTGTGCAATTGTCCGCTTCACGTTCTCGGGGAGGAGGGGAGAATATTGGGCGACATGCTTGAGGGTTCTGCGCGAAGACAAAATAAGGTTAGTTTAGCCCCCCGATTATTTGGGATATTGCAACCGAATGTCACGCGGTAATGGGGGAGTCCCATTTCGAGACCCAGAGGCAGGATTCGAGAGCTTGATTTGGGCACTTACTTGTCTGCAATGCGCTCCAGCGAAGTATCATCATAGAAACCAAAGTCACCCGTGTGGATGATGTGGTCTGCACGAGCTTGCTTCGCCAGGTCATTCAGAGACTTCAGATTTCCTGCATCCCGTAAACAATTAGCCTCGCCCGTATCGAGTATTCTGTGTGTGTCAATCATACCTCGCACGTCCGCAATACACAGGATCCGAGTAGGTCCGCTCTGAATCAGTCTGCCATTGTTGGGGAGAAGCGGCACAGCTCCGGGCGCCGGACCGGACGGGGTCGCACCGTTCGAAAGTGGATAGCCTTGGGCGCCGAAGTTGTGTGGGCGGGGCTAGAGGTGAGAAATACAGCATTAGTCAAGGTCTGGTCAAGCTCAAGCTGTGGTGTCGCCGCAGGCACACGTTGGGTATCCAGCTCAGTGCCGCAGGAGGGGAGACAAGAGAGCCAAGACAGGAGTAACTCACAGAAGCCATGGGGTTAAGGAGGGGATGAATCAGAGAGGTCGAGGGTTATAGGAGATTAGAGAAGGAAATGGGGGTAGGAGATGAGGAGAAGGGAAGAAAGGAAGAAAGACGGAGGAGGTGAGTGAAAGTCGAAGGGCGACGGAAGATTCACTGCGCATTGATGAAGCAACAACTGGGGGAGGCGTGACAGGCAGATTAGGTAAGCACCCCTGGGTCTCGCAAACACACTGCCTGAAGAGAAAGAAGGAAGGAAGATGTGAAATGCAAACACAAACAAGTTACATTCAGATGGAATTTAAATAGGTAAGTCTACGGAATATTCCATTAACCGCTAGCCATTATGAAAGAGTGAACTCTAACCTTGTTTGCTCGTGGTTTGTGACCTAGGAATGTGCTATCCGCGGTTTAAGCTACGCATAGTTGCTAGTCATAGTACCTCGCAAGATAGAGCTGTATGTCCCATGAATTAAGTTGCCTATGTACTGTCAAAGAAAACATTTAGGCAGCTCTTATTGAAGCTGACCTGTCGAATGTCATATTTAAGACTTAGTATTCCAATAAACATTTCGAGGCATCCCCGGATAGGCCTTCCAAGGTTACTACAAGATCCCGTATACAATCAACGAGATCATCCAGTCTCAACAAATACAAGGTAATGCAAATATTCCAACGTAGGCGATTATGATTATTGACTAAGAATATATACAAAGGCATGGCAAGCTCACACTTTACCCCAACACCTAATCACAACTCACTAGTACGGTCCATGAACCTATCATACCTCGACCCTCTAGGCCCACAAGCCCTGTGAGATGAAAGTGATTGAAGAGAATTAGGACCATGCAATGCCAGCAATGCAAAATGGCCACCGACAGTTGGGCGAGCACGGCATAATACTGGAACTCCCGGCTCACTACCATGCGCAGAGGTAGAAACGTAGCGATCTGAAAAGGGCCAGTTATGCTTTCCATTAGTCATGAACGACCACAGGTCATCCACGAACTCATCTCGCGTACTCGTTTCAAATGTACCGGCCAGCCACATGTTCCAATCAGACTTGGCCCATTCCTGTCGGTTATCCAGTGCCACGCCATATTCCCCGCGGACCGTCGAGAAAAACTCACTGCCCATCGAGTATGCTTCATTCGGAAACGTCCCGAGGCCCAGGAGGACGTCTGGGTATAGGTTATACGGAATCTTCCATGTACCCGGCATGTCGGGATATTCCAGCACGAAATGGGTTTGATCCTCGTCTGTGCCTAATCCTTGCCAGAAGAACAGGTCTGCATGTTCATCGCCGATGCGAGAATAGGTTTGATCTCCGCTCAGCTCTCCATATGCCTTGATGCCGATGGCTGCTTTGATGGCTAGATTTGTCTCATTTGCTAGAGGGCCAGCAGCATCATTGGATGAGAGCTGCTCGGCAATATCAATGCTGTTTTCAACCAGATAGTCGGCATACTTCTGGAAAAGCCCCATATACTGATTGCTCCAATCTTTGTCTCCAGTGGCACGAACATACGCGAGCGCCAGAATGAGCAAGTTTCCGCATTCTTCAATAGGCATGGGTTCTGCTCGCTGATCGTCATGACCGATCGCACGAGGATAATGAGATCCAAGGTCGTGAATGGTATATGGGAGTTGCCACCGACCAGCATCCAGGTAGAGCATCACAGGCTCCAGCAACAGGCGGATCCAATCAGGATCCATCACCCAGTAGATCGGGAAGGCCGGCATAATAACGTCTACGGTATTCACATTGCCGTCACTGGAGAGCTCTTTGATGAAAGCCAGCACCCGATCAGTGTCTAGTGAATCATTAGGGATTGTCAAGTCAATGCCTCCGTATGCCTGACGAGTTGACAAAGCCACAATATCTGCATACTTGGGACCAGCAGCGACGGTAGCAAAGGCAGAGAGCTCGTCATCCAGTTTCCAAGACTCCTGCCGAGCATCTTCAAAGTCATCCAAAAAGAACGAGAGTGCTTCGTGGGTTGTGGGATATTCCGATCGGTAAAAACCAGTATATGCATCGCCAAGGTAGTTGATCGCTTCCTTCCTCTCATAGCCAACAGCAAAGGTTACAGAAGCATCACCAACAATATTCCCTAGGTCATGTGCAAGGGCGGCAACGCCTTGGGGTGACCAGGAGGACTCCTCTCTGGATAAATCGCCGTTCGTCACAAAGGCAGCGCGGACGACTCGGGGCAGTCCAGAGAGTGCCGAGAGTTTGCTCGAGCCTTCCGCATGGGAAGCAAGAATAGCCTGTCCCCAAAGAGCCATGTCACGATCTTCTGCATATCGAGGCGCATCCTCGACCGATAGGGTGTGGAAAAGGAGATTGTCATGCTCTTCAAAGTCGTGGACTGAGCGATGTTCTCGACCAGTCCACCTTCCGTCGATGTCAGAGTATATCTGAATATCACGGCCCCATGAATTGCTGACCTGCACAGTCAAATAGCCTGTTTTGTGTTTTCCGTTAATCCCAAAACCTGCGGTTATGGAAGCATTATACTGCCTTGCATAGACTTACTGAAAGGAAGCGACTGTCGTAAGTAATTTGACGGCGAGACCGGGGAAAAGAAGTCCAAAGTAAAAGTCACCGATCCCGCCGTGAGATCAAAGAGTGAATGGGTCGATGTGAACTCGGCGCGTCGCACGGTTGCTGGGAGAATCTCGCTGGCATCCAAGTCGGGGACGCCCATGAGACTATACACTTGGCCATCGACGCGTGCCATCACAGACCAACCGAGCTCCTGGCCCGCCCAGAACTGGGATTCGGCATATGGAAGCTGTTCAACTCGGTCGGCTGGCATCCACGTCGATAAGTATGGGTTGCGAACTGCCAGCGGGTATGATGGTGGCCGGGCTGGATGATGCGCGACTTGGCCCTGCTTATCGCTGCAAAGGAATGATAATAGCGAGCAGCAGAGGGAACTGAGTCCCAACTGCTTCTGGAGGTCGAAATGCATATCTGCAAAAAACGAATGTTGCCCGCTGTTATTGCCTCGTTCCAGCTGGGGTTTGATGATCGGCCGAGCAATTACAGCAGCGGACGACGGCGAGCTCCTGCCAACTCACGAATCATGCGTTGCCAATATAGAAATAAAAGTAAGTTCAAGCTCTATAACCTGACCGGAGTAGCTTCCCAGCTCCCATGGTTAGAAATAATGGAAAAGACGAGACGAAATGCCCCTTGACGGGATGCCGATCATGCCAATGCTGTGGCGTCATGAGGGGATCGGGGCCATTCCCCACACTGTTCTCCACTTCGCATCATGAAGCTGAGCACAGCTGTTTATTCCACGACTGGAGGACGAGTATTATTGGAAGTAGCGAATCTCTAGCCTCAAAAAAACAGAGTGGGGCCAAGTCCACCAACCTCATTGCACCTTCAAAGAGGCCGCGACAGCTAGTGCTCTGGTTTCTGCGCCTTCACAGAGGCTGTTACGTACGACTCTGCGGGGGAGACTTAGCGTCAAAAACTGATGAGATTCAAAGAACATCCACTGGAAGATGTTATGAGACAAGTCTACCTCGACTGTATTCAGAATGTTAGAAACATTCAAGGCTCTATGTACAGAGAAGGACCTTTTAAACTGGCCTAGCCTAAGCTTACGGATGTGGCAGCAGTATATGATAGGGAGCGATAATGGCAGTAACTCTAGGTAGTCACATTGTTTCTTCTAAATTTTATATACTAACGGTGGAAATTTAGTGCCTATAAAACAACATCAAATCAAACGCAGCGTTCATCCTATAGCTGAGCCTTCTCAATCCGCCGGCCAATCTCGTCAAAGTGAATCTGTTGTCCAGTAACCAAGGCCTCCTGGAGGTAAGCACCAATCTCGACTGCCTTCACAGCATTTGACAACTTCATAGGAAGGGGAGTGTTGTCGAGACACGCAGCAGTGAACTCATTAGCCTCCTGCACAAATGCAGCGCCGAAGCGGCCAATGAAGTTCGGGGGGACCTCGCGCGTAATACCACCAGAGTGATAAAGATTGACAAAGTTGCGCTGAGGGTTGCTGTTCACTGCCAACTTGCCCTCAGTGCCGATAATCTCGGTGGTATCCTCTTGACCATGGGCCATCATCCGCGTGCAGTAGTAGTACGCGATCTTGCCATTCTGGAATTCCACAATTCCGACAGCGTTGTCATAGTCTTTGTGCTTCTTCAATTCGGGCTGCACGGCGGTGATTCCGTGAGCAGAAATGCTTTTAGGGATGACGTCGTCCCCGAAGAACCAGAGGGTCAGATCGATGTCATGGACGGACATGTCGACAAAGACGCCACCAGACCAGGCAGCATACTCCACATAGAAACCCGAGGGGTCAAACTTATCACATGTCTGACTGCGGATGATAGAGGGTCGGCCGATGAGTCCTTGTTCGACCTTGTCACGGGCATCCCTGTAGGATTCGTCGAATCGCCGTGAGAAACCACACATGACCTTCAAATGGGACTTCTTCTTCGCAGCTTGGACAACGGCCTTGCACTAGAAGGGGAGAAATTCAAGTGTTAGCTTCAACAACAGACAGTCAGCATGAACTGAGACAATTCATACCACTTCAACGTCGATGGAGAGCGGTTTCTCGCACAGAACATGCAAATCGCGCTCAATGGCCTTGATAGCCTCCTCGGCATGCACTGAGGTAGCGGTTCCAATAACTACAGCCTGAAGACCGGGATGCTTGAGCATCTCGTCATAGTCGGTGTACAAGGTCACTCCATGTGGCTCAAGGTTCAACTTTCCCCAGGAGATTTCATTTGGATCGGGGGTGAAAGCTGCCACAAGTTGAGCGCGAGGAGTTCGTTGGAGGAAGTTGATGGCATGAATCTTGCCAACACGGCCCAAGCCGGCCATTCCAACTTGAAGTTTTTGGATTCCCATCATGATCTTTGGAAATTTTGTGAAGTTGCAAAGTGGAAAGAGAAAGTATGAATGTTGATTTGATCTCTCGATACAAGGGTCCTGGGACGGTTTAAATAATTCCAGGCCAATATCCTAGTTACTCTTTCACCAGACATCTTTTTGTTGAATGTAAAGCCTGGCAAGTATCTCCATCGCCTCTACTTGACCTGGGGTAATTCTTTAGATCAAACGGAAAGAATTTCCGAAAAGGTAAATTTGGAAACTCCACCAGCCACTCGCTCTATGGTGACCCACTTGGTCTTAATTTGATTCACTCGCTAGAACGATAAGTGGCCGAGCTTCATCGAAGGAATCGAAGCCCACTAAACGATCAGTTCTTCGATAACTCTCAAATGGAATTGTGGGGACTACCTTCCCCGCACTCCGGAGAGATTTGCCTCTGGCCCTCTGGGTTGTTGAGGGCAATTCTGTCCTCAATTCCACGCCTCTATCACGATCTAAATGCCCACTCGACCGAAACGGAGTCGGCTTGTTGCAGGATGGTACATCGGATCATCTATCCACTAGGAGTATGCCAGCTGACCAGGTCCACATAGCCACCGATGTCGCAGTAAGTTCATGCATGGGGTCTGGGATACCCGAAAGGGCGTTTGACTGAATCAGAGAGCTTCCCGCAATAGTTCGACATTTGAAGTGTGAGATCAATAATTCTTTGGAGGTTAAGAAGCTCTAGCTGACTGTTTATTGCAGGCGACGTCAATTCTAGAATCTGCCAGCCCTGTCAAGATGCAGGGTCTGAATGTGACCGGACCACGATTCGTTTTCGTGATGGATTGACATTATCAGATGGCATTGATAGAACCTTTCCAGACCAAAACAGCTGGCCACAAGTGCGTGGAAGGGGTATGTCACTTCCCCATCGCATTTGAAACCGCTGGAATCCTAAGAAAGATCATAGTCCGCTTCCACGATGAGACTCTGGAAATTGCAAGTCTCTACGTGAGCTCTTCGCAAGATAGTGCTGTTCTGCACCCTCAAGATTTCAGAGACATATCTACTGAGGGACATACAATCTTGGCATCCAGACCATATGACAATCTCCAAATTCAACAGCCCCATGTCGGTAAAACATTGGGTCCATCACCTCAACAGCAGCTCACAAAAGACCATTCCCCATCCAGCCAATCCCCATACTCCTCTCCACCATCTAGACTACGAGCTAGCTCTCAAAAGCTCCATAGCTGCACTGAACGAGAGGCTATACTGCTCCGAAACTTTGTTGAAAACATGGCACTTTGGGTGTGTACAAGACAGGCTACTGCAAAGTCTCTGCCCAACTAATGTAAGTTACCCACAGGCCGACATAACAGACCCATATCGCCATTTCGAATCCGAAGTACCAGCACGGGCGCTGAGGGAGCCGGTCTTGCGCTGCGCTATATTTGCATTCTCCTCGCGGCATCTAAATCGACAAAATGACAGCGATACAGCAGAAGCTTTACAATATCACAACGAGTGTGTGCAACTGTTAATACCAGCACTTTCTGAGCCAGAGCACATCACCGAGGACTTTCTCGCTGCGGTAGCGATTCTACGCCAGCATGAAGAAATGGATGGTACGTCTTGTTGAACCCGTACACTAACAGTCGACTTAACGTGGAATCCTACTATGTTAGGCGAGGACCACCAGTTTCATCTCACTGGAACCACCCACATTCTCAATTCCGTACAAAGCTTCGGCTCATCAGGTGGCCTCGGCGAGGCAGCAGCCTGGTTATGTTTGCGTCAAGATATCTATGTGTCGTTGACTACTCAGCGACCCCTGCGAACCAACTTACAGAACTTCCACGGCTCAGATATCTTCACTAGAAATGACGATTTTGCCTGGTCCAGCAGGATGGTATTTTTGTTGGCGAAGGTTCTTCAAAGTGCTTTTTCCGATGTATCTCCCGACACCGCGATTCGTGAGGAGGTTGAAAAGTGGTACACTTCCAAACCGTACACGTTTGAGCCACTGAGAATGGTAGTACGAGGAACGGAAATTGATCAACGGTTCCATAGCATTTGGATGCTTTTACCAGTCCATGGTAAGTAGATGCTATCTAGACCTTGGAACTAACAAGGGAGCCACGCTGATTAGGATACAGTGATTGGCTTACAGTACTACCATATTGCAAAGATTGTACTAGTTCTATCTGCATCGCCCCCAGTGAGCTCTGCCTATGAGAATTTCCGACAGACTCGACAAACAGAAGTAAGCTTTCGAAAACCCATCTTCATGAGATGAATTGATTGATTAAGAGAGGCGCCTACCAATTCAGAGAAACATTCGCTATCATTTACTTCGCATTCTAGGTCTGGCCCAGTCAAATTCCAGGGCAGAGAACACGCTGTTTACCGCACGACATAGTTTGGTGGCATGTAAGCCATGTCTGATATTTTGTCTTACTATGCATCTACTAATGTACCTTTTTTAAGGGGGCTGGGTTCTACGGCACCGCAGCGATCAGGAAGCAGCAGAGCGTCTATTGCATGACATGCATGAAAGGACTGGGTGGAATATGGATACTTTGATTAGATCACTCCGCCAGCAATGGCAGGACGATGATGATGGAAGTAGCGGAAACTGAGTGCATAGCATTACCCGCTTTTCATCCGGCTCATAGATTAACAGGATAGGGTTCAACTCAATATCAGCCCTTTGAACGCTAGCCAGTGTTCCAAGACTATGTATGCTATGTGAATTGTGCGATGCAGTGCGTGTAAAAAGAAGAGAAAGGATCGCCATGGGATGGATTTTAGTTATGATCGGGATCCAGTATTCAGGTATGGTAAATGTACAAATCGTAGCGGTGATCTCCACAGAAATGGAATCAGTTTCGGAATAAACGCAATCCACCTTCCTCGCGATCTTCGTCAGACTCGACATCACTGGCACTCTCATCTCCTTCACCCAGCAAGCCACTCGCCGACTTGCCAAGCAAAGAAGCGAAAAACTCATCCCGGGCTCGGACGGTCCATGAACCGCGGTCCTCGGGGGCCATGAAATTCTGCAACTTCTCATGAACATTGAAACGCATTTTGCGGCCCTTTGAGGCTCGTGTATCAACAGCCTCTTTTCTGTTCTTGTCGTTGCGCATACCGGTAATGGGGTGGATCGGTAGGCGGGAGGGCAGCTGGTGGAGGGTATCAAGGCCACCGGTCATAGCTTCGGAGGAAGACATGCGTTGCTCGACAAGATCACGGAGCAGAGATTGATAGAAAACGCTGTCGTCGTAGACAGGTTCGGGCAGTCCGCTAGAGGTTGAGCCATTGGGAACAGATGTCTGGCGCGCACGTTTGTTTGCACGATCACCGATTTCTGTAGCAACATGCGCATCAAGGACCGCGGTGATCGTTTGGGTACCAGAAGCAGATCCCAGCAGCTTTCCGCGGGCATTGGGAAGGGAGGTCGCGGTACCGCGAACCTTGGAGGACCATTTGTCGAGAACAGCTCGACGGTGAAGAAGGGACTCGGACTCCAGGTCAGACATGCGCTCCCAGAGCGAGGTAGTCGAAGTTGAATTGGTAATAGGATCTTGACGCTTGCGCTTTTTAGATCCGTCTTTAGAATGGGCGTCGGCAAGAGCAATGCGCAGTTCTTCCAGCGTAGACCAAAGGGCAAGGGCGGCGTTTTCGGCGGACTTGATAGCCTCCGAATTTCTCTTTTCATCTTCAACACTCTCACCCTCTTCCTCTTCCACAACCACACCCACCATCTCATTCATCGCACCCAAGCCCTTTTGCAGCTTGATCCTTGTGTTCAACAGTGCATCGAACGTGGTACGTTGCTCCTTGACAGCTTTTCCTTTAGCGGCATCTGCTTTGGCAGCTTGCGAGATCGTTGCAGCAATGGTCTTTTGATCTGACGCCATCAACCGCCGCAGCTCATCTCGATCATCCGAACCTCCGTGCTTGCGCCCGCTGTCATCATGGGTATCCGAGAGCTGATCGATGCCATCGCGGGCTCTACTTTTTTTGCGCCTCGGGAGATCCACCTCAGTGACCTCAGTCCCACTGAGTTGTTCGTGTTCCTGTTCATCATGTTCATGATCCATCTCGTCCTCGTCCTCTTCCTCTTCCCCCGACTCGGACACTAGCTCCTCGTCGCTCTGCGACTCTGTCCCTTGGGGTTCGGACCCCGAGGCGGAGTCGCCATCATCGTCCTGATCGGACGTGAGCTCATCATCGGTACGTGCTGCAAAGGGATCATCGTCGCTGTCCGCATCCAGGTCATCTCTGCTAACGCGAGCGCCCACATATTGCTTTCCTAGATCGATGGGCTCTTGCTTTCGAAGTTTTCCTTTGCTGTTTGAACCTTAGCAACCGGCTGATTTGCTCACATGTAAGATCATTTCACCTACCCCACAGATTGATAGTGCTCTCTACCAGCATTCAGATCTGACGCTTTGCCAGCCTCTTCATCACCACTTGACTGCTCATCGTGGTCAATGTCCTCGGGATCAAAGTCTGGAACGAGATTAGCCCTGGGTGGCCCACCACCAAGAGAATGGGTGAGTTCAATCAAATTTCACATACCTTTGGGTGTCGGGTCTTCGAGGTCTGCGAGCTGGTCCGCAAGGGACCGCCCAGAACGAGGTTTACCAGGAGCCATGATATGTCGAAGGTTGGGAAGAGAGCAAGTCCTCTCGGCCAACTTTTTTTTTTGTTTATCCGGATAACGGAATAACCTACTGTTTTGGGCTTAGCGTCTGTCATCTGTTATCGAAGGCGGTGACGGGCGGTGACCTCAATCGCTGGCAGAATAGTTGCCCATCTCCCACCTTTTCTGTTGCTCTTCTCGTCGCCTCCTAGAAGTTGCTGTGTTTGCTATTCGTCCTTACTTTGCGTCTTTACTAACATGCTTTCGTCTCAAGCTCACACAATGACAATCTGCAGGAGGATGTTCTCGACCTCCCGGTCCCTCCTGAGCCATGACAATCCTCTGGTGAGTGTGCTCCAGCTCCTACTACCTTCGATATCTACTCCTCAGGTTGCCCGTTGGGTACCTTTGGACTGTCGCATACCTAGTCTACATGCACCCGGTTACACAATATTCAATTATGCATTTTACTGAGTCGTCGCTTCTCTAGGGCCTTCCTCGTTCCGGTACTCCCCCGTCCTTCCCCCGTCGTCGCGGCCTGCCTCAGAAGCGCGCGATCCGGGATGTCAAGAAAGTGGTGGCTGTTTCCTCTGCCAAAGGGGGTGTGGGCAAATCGACGGTTGCGGGTTCGTGTTTTCCTAGTTGCCAATGCAATCTTTTAGATTGGCTCTCTTGCGCATCCATCGTATATGATTCTTGAACGGTACTAAGTAAATATTTGCGCGAGCAGTAAACCTTGCCCTTGCCTTTGCTCGCCGGGGTATCAAAACTGGCATTCTTGATACCGATATCTTTGGCCCGTCTATTCCTACTCTACTGAATTTGTCTGGCGAGCCCCGTCTGGATGAAAGTAAGACCACAACAATCCTTGGCGCCATATGAACCCCAAGCCAAAGAGCCATTATATCGACTAACTCCCAATAGATAACTGCCTTGTCCCTCTTACGAATTACGGCCTCAAGTCCATGTCAATGGGCTACCTCCTCCCACAAACACAATCCGATAGCCCCTCCGGCGAAGTACCCATGGACACAACTCCGATCACCTGGCGTGGCCTCATGGTCACGAAAGCCATGCATCAGCTCCTACATTCCGTTTCCTGGGGACCCCTCGATGTCCTTGTCCTGGATCTCCCACCAGGAACAGGCGACGTCCAACTCACAATCAACCAAGAAGTCATCATCGACGGCTCCGTGATCGTAACAACTCCTCAAGACATTGCGCTTCGCGATGCAGTCCGCGGTTTCGGCATGTTCCAACGCATGGACGTCCCTGTTCTCGGTATGGTCCGCAACATGGCCTACTTCGCCTGCCCAAACTGTGGCCATCAAACCCGGATTTTCTCGCACGGAGATGGACATCATTCGCATTGTGAGGATCGTGGTGTGGTGGCAGAGTGCAAGCGACTCGGAGTCGACTTTCTTGGCGACATTCCCCTCGATGCGCGAGTGTGTGAAGATGCAGACCGTGGCATGCCGACTGTGGTGGCAGAGGAGAGCGCCGATAGGAGTGCCCGACGCCAGGCTTTCCTCGACGTCGCTGAACAAGTGGCCAAGAAAATTGGCCTAGAGTGGCGCTAGAATATCAGTGGCCTGAATCCTTTGACGATTGTATTATTATGAAGATTCCCTGCGCGGACGTGTACATCTTGCATTCTTACTGAGCCATTTCAGACGGCGCTGGTGGCCCACACTCTGTACGATAGCGTTCTTCTTCTGTACCAACAGATTTTACCTGACCTGTCTTATTGCCCTCGCTCAGGGATACGTCTAATAGATCAGGGCTTTACCCACCACGGTCCCTCGTTGGGACAAATGTCAATAGAGCATTTATAAGGAGCTTAAGGGTACCACCCTTCCAACATTGCGTTTGTATGAGAATGAGGTACATTGAGAAGCCACTAGCTACTATCGGCAACAACCATCGTCGCCATTGAAAGGGTATATCCAACATAGAAAATGAGATGACAAAAGATCGAGAAACGGCGTGCCAAGATGCAACAACCAAGAAAAGAAAAAAGATCATAGTCCAGAAAGGATGGGCGTGTATATGTTCAACGTCACCCGGACATAGATATCAGCGAATGTGAGATAAAAACACTCTTTGCAGATTTATGGCAATAAGATATCTGGAATCCCAACTTTACAGCGCTTCCTGGGCTGTTTTGAAAACTTCTCTCTCAGGCATATCCGGCCGGTGAGACGTGGAAGTTCGACCATCGTTACCAGCAGCGGAAACAGCATCCGCATCCGAGAGATTCGCGCGTAAGGATGCGGTGTCAGTGGAGGGTCGACCACTATCCCTAGGGTTAACAACACCCACTACACCTCTAGCGCTCAAGACAGCGCGGGTGCTAGCGGCGTCATTCGCAGCGCCAGGGATCGCACTCAACTCTCTGTCGCCACCAACTGTACTAGCATCTTCGCCGTTATCGGACATGAACTCGCTACGACCGGCTACCGAGCCACCAACCGACGAACGTCGGCCTCTCAGATAAGGTAGAGAAGCATCGGATGACATGGGTAGGGTTCCTGCGGCATGGAAGAGCGCTCTGGTACTTGCGTTTTCATCGTTGAACTTGCGGTTGTCAACACCTGGTAGCACGAGGATAGGTCCGCCACTTCTCTCTGACGTGGGTCGCAAGGAGGTTGATTCAGAGGGACGACCAGGTGCAGTCTCTTCATTCCACTGCTTCTGTCCATTTGCATCATCCCAAGTAATCGCTGGAGTTCCGCCTGCAGAGCTACTCCTGGCGGCAGTCTCAGACCTGCTCTCTCCAGACCTGCCGACCCGGGGATTCTTCGACGGCACGCTCGAATACGAACCAGCCTGTCCAGCATCCACACTGCGACGTGTTGTAGTCTGACCTAACTTTTCGGCTTCGTTCGCTTTTTCCATGGTCCGCTCATCATGTTTGCTACCCCACCCGCTCCACAGCATGAGCCCATAGTTCTTCTTGGCATGCCACTTTGGAAGTACACCTGGAGCCGCACGACGAGCAGCCAGGGAACTTGGAGGCGGGCATTCACCCTCGAAATGCTGGAAGCCATGCGCCATCTCTTTGATACGCCGGCTCTGAACCCGAAGCTTCTCCTTCGAGAACTTCTGGTCCCATTCGTGCTTGGCCTCGAGCCATTTCCGGATCAACTCCGGATTGATTGCTCCCACCTTCGCGGGCGGAATTGCCAGTACTGGATTGGACGACGGCGGGTCGAGATGATACATATGTCCACGCTTGTCGACTCGCTGGCGAATCATGTGCTGATCGAAAGCGGGAAGCGGATCGCCAGCTTTGCCGACGGAGAGCCCAGCTGGGAACGTCGGTTTGCGTCCACCTGCGATGCCTCCTGGACTGTCCGGGCTTTCCGAGTCAGTGGATGAGACTGGCGAAACAAGATTGTGTTCCATGATCTCTACCTCTCTCTTCTGGGCACGCGCCAACGCCCAGGAGCCAAATTGAGAGATTGACCGGAACATGTACTTGGCCGGCCGGGTGAAGCTGAGTGTGGGAGCGACGTGACACAGGTCATCCCAAACTTGGAGCTGGACGTATGTAGGCTCGTATTTGTTCAGTATCTCACGGTCGGGGTCAAATTCGTCGAGGTAGACATCGCCGGGAGGATACGCGGTCGGATTGGCCGCTTTATGGGCCACGTAGAACTGTTCATCACGAAGGGTCTCACCGCCACCGCTGATGACTTGAAGTGGCGGAAGGCCTCCCAATGATGGCTGAAGAATGGGCGATACCAGAGGATGGGATAGTAGTTGATTAGTGGCGTACATCTGAATCTGGTCTTTGAGTTCCACTGTTTTGCCTTCCAGGACAACATGGATGTTGTCGGGCTCAGCATGCAGGGTGCCCGGGTCAGGAGTCTGCTGCATGCCTGGATAAGCATGGCCCTCGGCCGGAGTCTTCTTCTCGTGGAGTGTATAACCGCGAACAGCAGTATCTCTGGCATCCTTGTTTGCGGTCGGTTCGGCATCTTCGATGTCCTTGGCTGTGAGAGTTTCTTTGCGAGACAGATTCTTGATCTTCAAGATCTCGTCGGCATTAGGCGGAGGCCAGGCTGCGGAGGGCTTGTATCGGAATCCGTAGGGTGGGATGTAGTCCCCGGGGTTGTCTTTCACGATGCTGGGGAACGAATGTGTCAAATCGACCCATGGCGAAATGAGAATCGCGCCGGCGGGCAATGGAATGCCTTGATCACGCATCATGACTAGCAGAGACAAGGCCATGCCACCCCCAGCGGAATCGCCGGCGAGAAGAATCTCCTTGGGATCGTAGCTCTCAAGCAGCCAGAGATAAGCCGCCATACAGTCCTGCAAGCCGCACGGGAAAGGGAATTGGGGCGCCAGACGATAGTCGGGCGCGAAGACGCGACCCTTCAACTTGCGAGCATGACGTTGCAGCATGTATCGATGGGTATCGACACTCCCAAAGAAGTACGCTCCACCATGAATATACAGCATGATCCTGTTGTTGCCGCTATTGGACTTCTTCATCTCGTTATAATGGTCGCGCATCTCGATCCATTCGCCCTTGAGACCCTCGGCCGGGCCTCGCCATTGCCACCATTTCTCTCCTCCAACCCGTACGATGCCCTTGGGGCCCAGTTGTTTCGCAAGCACACCTGCCGCGGACGATAGAAACTCCTCGGGGATTGTGATCGATTCAGTCCTTACCCAATGCGGACTGGGGACCGACTGGCGCGTGAACGCCTGGATATCTTCTACAGGGTGTTTCGAGGCGTAGTAAAGGAACTGACGAACGACTTGAATGCCTTCATCATAGGTGAGGTGGACGGTCGGGCGGTTATGGCGCGACTTGCGGTGTCGGTACTGCAAACGGGTCAGTTTCATACATCTATGTATGTACAGTTCGTCACCCGTAGACCCACATGATTGATTAAAGTGTGCAGGACAGTAGGAGTCAAGGCCGCACCCAACGCGACCGTATGCAATGGCATGACTGCGCCATTCACCCACTGAGGTTATGAAGGGAGTGAAAAAAAATAGAGATGGGAAAGTCGACCAGATTTGTAGAATGCCAACTGGAAAGGGCAGACCGAGGCCCGACGTCATATTCAGGAGATGGACGGAAAGAGACTAAGCCACCGCGCGAATCATGAACGCTGAATGGTGGGGAGTTTTCAGGCGAAGCGGAGCAATCAGTGCAATGCATCACCATTCAAGTGGGTCAATTCAGGTCCAAGCGGCCAAGGGGGAAAAGAAAAAGCAGCAACTAAGGAACTAAGCAAAATGTGGGCGCGAATCATAACGCTGGAAAGGGGGAAGTTCCTGAGGTGCAGCACTGCAGTTCGCCCTTGTGAACTATGACATCAACTGGCCCACATTGAACTCGCGTCTAAACGAGCCATTAGCCGTGCCCTTCGCTACGCTGCGACCCACCCATCCGCTCCCGCGTATAGGTGCGCTACGTATTCTTTATAACCACGCTTTCTTCATAGATTTTCGAATACACCACATAATCCGCCATTCCAACCACCTAATATACCTAAATATGCCAATTTTGATAAAGATCGCATAGCTAAAGCCCTCGTAGCCGCGATTAGCTAAAAAAAACTAAATATCGCGAAAATTGCGCGCGAATTCGACGTAAATTATACTACCCTTACTAGTCGCGTTAAAAAGGCTAAATCGCCTACTACACTAAAGAATTCGTATCGGAATACCCTCCGAGTATACTAGGAGAAAGCCTTAATTAAATAGATAGCCTAAATATATAGCTAGAACCTTCCCCCTACTATAGCGATTATATAATTATAGGCGAATCGCGCGCTTACCTAATTAGGTAAGCCGGATTAGTAGGTTAGTAAGATATAGGTATATCGCTTTATAGAGCGTCTTCTAGAGCACCTAAACCTCGCCCTAGTTAAGTAGAAGACTAAGGAATTAAGGCGAATTTAAGCTAAAGATATAGGTTTCCTTACGTATTAGTATAATTAGCTTAGGAAGCTCCTATATAGTATACCCGTCCGGCTAGTATATAACTTCGATAAATATAGCTTCTAACCTAGCTAAGGGCGAGCAAGGAATATACTTAGTAATCACTCGAGATTATTTTGCCCTAATCTTACTAAAGCTAAGCGAGGCAAGACTATTACTACGGTTAAGTATATTAGCGCTAATAGCTAGCTAATAGACCTACTCTTTATATTTAAAAATAGTAGGAAAAACTTTATAGAGGCTTAGTTTAATAGTAGTAAGGATCTTCCTCGTAATACTAGTACTATAATATCACTAAATAGCTAGATTTCTAATAAATTAGCCCTTTTTTAGCTAGGCTATTTTATTAATATTACTACTACTACCGACTAATTAAAAATAGGTAAAAAGCGATACCTAATATTCGATAGGTATAGTGTATATCTTACCCTCGAATTTCTATAGAAATATAAGGATAATTTAATTATACTATTTATATTCCTACTATATTTAACTTACCTATATTAACCGCTCGATAGGAAGCCCTTTTTAAATTATAAGTAGTAATTCCGGCTTATAAATAATAAGCTATTATTTTAGGGTAGCTAACTATATAGGAAATCGGATTTCCTATAGATTATTATACTAATTCGCGCGAAGACCTTTAATTAGCGAATTATCCGCGAATCCTTTAAGGATCGTAGTATTTAGCCGGTTAATAGGAGAAAGATTATTAATAATCTTATAAATAAGCTAGTAATTCCTAATATTATTATACTAGACCTTCGCTTATTTAGCTCTTCTATACTATCTCTATCTCCGAATATCCTATCTTCTAGCGTTAAAAATAGCCCTCCTAGTACTATTAAAGCGCTTAAGAAGAATTAAGCGAAGATAATTAAAGATCTTACTTCTATTTTAGAGAAGATCTAGCGGAATCTTATTAGGAATTTCGAGTACTAGCGAGAGAAGCTTAAGGAGCTTACTATAATATAGGATTTAATTTAACGGATTAGGTCTACGTAGGCCCCCTAATATTAAGTATATACTAAGTAGTAAGTTAAACTACTTAGCTAGGATAGTATACTAAAGCCTTAAGATATAAATCGGTTAATTCGATAGAGGAAGGAGAAGGAGATAGCTATAGATAAGAAGAAGCTTACTAAAGAGATCTAAAGGGTATATAGTATTAAACCTACTAAGCGGAGCCAGGAGAGTATTTAAAGGGTAATTAATAGTAGGAATAAGGTATAGGAGAAAGGAGAGCTATTCTACTATGATTTTTAGTGGATTTTTAGCTATTTTGGTTAATTAATCGTATAGTGTATTCGAAAATCTATGAAGAAAGCGTGGTTATAAAGAATACGTAGCGCACCCATACGCGGGAGCGGATGGGTGGGTCGCAGCGTAGCGAAGGGCACGGCTACGGATAGATCCATCGATTGGCATCTTTATTCTGGTATATGTTTATCCTACAATTCAATTAGGAGGTCGTCAGTGAGATGAATGACCCTATGCTTCCTCTTCTCGGGTTATAGTCCTCCCCCTTGGGTATTTGTAGTAGTCAGTGTCAAAGACAAAATGACAAAAGAAAGAAAAATTGAGATTGGCAAGAGTTCAAGGCTCTCTCACTATCGTTCATTGTAATTATAGAGTCTATTTTGTACCTCATTTGCCCAATGTAGATCTTTGAATTTAACCCGATATGAATGGTGCATTTACAAAACGAAATTGCCTTCAAGTTTACGTGTTTACTCCTCTTCTACCTAGGTATGAGAGGGGCCCTTGTATACACCCTCTTTTTACAACCCCAGGGCAAATTCTCTGCTAAATACCATGTTCCTTACCTGAATGAACTCAACCTAATACTTGTACGTGCGGCTTGGTTATTCTTAGACTCACTGGTATTCTGCGCGATAATGTAGCGGATTTTACCCTGATCGATGATACTCTCCGAGCAGAACCAATCGCTCTTATTCCGTACTGCTTCCACTGCGCCACGACGGTCCAATTTCAATTTGACGTGGTCCGTCGCCCAGTCAAAGTAGCAATCGCCACGTACACTATTGCAATCACGCCTGCTACCGTTCCATATGCAATCACCGCTCCCTTGGGTACAGCAGAGGAACCAATACCAGTGATCTCAAATCCGAGGCCTACATTTACCACCCCCAGGATGATCATGATTCTCCCGAGCCACCGGTGCAAGTAGGCAAAGGGACCCTTGCCGCCTGTCTTCCGGAAATGCCGGTGTTGTAAAAGACCCATGCCAGGCTGGAAGAGAACCAGACATGCGACGACCACGATGCCAATGATTGCGTGGTGATGTTTCAAGAGATGGACATCCTTGGCCATGGCGACGCCAAGTCCAAAGCCTGCGACAGTCACGGCAAGCGTGAAAAGCTGCAGTATCGCATGGATTCGCACGATTTGCGAGGATGGCAATATATGAAGTGCCAATGCGGATAGAGGGAATAACAAGACAAATGCGACCGTCATCAAGACCGCGTGGGCAGTCCTCTTCCTATCAAACCCTTCATGGTCGAAGACCTCTGGGAAGGCCCTCGTAATCGAGGTCTTATCCAAGTTGACAAACGGATTATCACTGTCCGGACCTGTTGCTTTGGTGAGATTGACGAAGAATGTACCAAAGACATCATGCTCTGCGATCCTCGCTGTCACACTTTTTGTATTCAACGGCGCTCCGTACTTGATAGCCCAGATCCAGGGACTGAAAATGTTGGTCAGATTCACCATACCACCGCCGGAAAAGCTGCAACTGTCACACCGAACATTGGCAGTGATGACTCCATCGTGTACCCCGCTTCCATTGATGAGTGAAGTTTGCGCATGCTTGTCGTACAACGGCTCATAATGGCCTGTGCCTGCTCGTGGAGAGAGAGTAATTTTGTCACCCGAGGTATACACCACGAACATATTAGAACCGTGCATAGCAGCTCCCTGTCCCAAAGCAAACCACTCCACGGAGCGTGTAGAGTTCATTTGAAAATATATAGGTCCCAGGCTGGAGTTGGCTGTGCTTTCAGGGACACGAATTGTGTATGTGAGCTCATCGTTGCCGAAGGGGTTGAAGCCTTGGAACTGTGCTGCAACGGAAGAGAGTGAGGGCAGCCAGTAGAGAATGAGACAGTGCAGTCGGTGGATTTTCATGATGTGAAATTCATCTGATCCTACTGGAAGAGAGGATACAACAACTCATAAGTAATTTGGCACGGGTAACGCTTACGATTGGAATAGTTACACAATGTCTTGTCTCAACGCAGCTGTTTCTATGTCTGAAGCGGACAAAAGACAACCTCGTACCTTTGAGTCCATTCCTCCAAGTGTATCCCCGCCAATTGCTTGGGTACAGTGAGACTGGTGTTACCAACAATGAACCAAGCCAAACACTTCCTGGATTCGGAAATGTTTGAAAGGGATCACCGATTGATAATCATTAGCAGTAATCTGCCAAGCAATATTCGACGTCAAACATGACGCAGCAAATCGATGCTGCGCCACCATGAACGTCGGATGATAATTTTGCTCTGCGACGGCGAGGACTTCCCTGCATATGGTCTTCTGAAGGTGAATCGACCCCCTTGTCTTACATTCGAGAACGGGATGAAGATTCGATCTTTTTCTCGGCAGGTAATAGAATTTAAGAAAAATTGGTACTTACGTGCATATTGTCTTTTGAGGCATACCCCCAGAAGTGCGAATGCGGATATGTGAAACACTTACAATGTTAGGAAAGTTGTGCGGCGACGTTTCTAGAATCTGAATTCTACTGCAAGTCAGTCAGTTATGGGAAAGTCTACATGAAGTCAAATAGTTCGGTTTGGACGTCATCCTGCACAAAATCTGTGATTCTAGCTCCTGTTTCTTCTGAACCTTCAAATGGAAATACTCGTCCTCTTACATATCGATTTCCTACAAGTTTCTGTCTCGTGACATGGTCTTGCAGGTGCTAGTGACATTATGATGCAATATCAAGCGTTAAAGTGAAGCTCGGTGCGGGGAAGTTACATGAAGTATCACTGGTGACAAACCTTAACTTGTGGAAAATGCTCTTCAAGGTTCACGATCTTATACATCAAGCTATAGTGGACGGAGTTGCGCGGGGTATGTTAAACCTACGCATACATAGTGCAATCTCATATTGCCACCCGATAGACATTGACCTCGTATTTTTGCTTTCAAGTCATCTTGACTGCCTCGACATTTTCCACGGGAAACTTAGTAGTACCACAACCTCACTATTTCACTTGTCCTTCCTATAGGCTGCTTATAACATCCGAGGGTTGATTCTGACTTATTATTGCACCGAGTGAAAGCTCATAGAGTTAGGGCTAACCTTATTTTGTCACTTCGGTACAAACATGATCACCCTTGCATGTTATTTCCCACAACCCGTAAAATGCAAAAATCTGTCATCTGAAATCTGTAATAATACCGGAGTTTGCGCTATTTTAATCGGCTCCTGTGTATGGACCGATTGCCGATCTCGGAAAGTGGATCTCCGCTTGTCGCCGAGATGAAGATCTACAGTACTTCCCGCCCCGAAGGCTAGAGCACGTCGAATGACCCAAGCGCGAAAGCACACGAAAGAGCAAAAAGAACTAATATCATTCGCCCGGCTGGAACGCCCGAGCCCACTCTATCAGCTAAGCAAAGCGCTATTGCACTGTACCCTATTCTGCGTTAGCAAAGTAAGGTAGAAACAAGCGAGCGTTGGGGCTAGTAGATTTGCTGTTGGGAGGCTTTCTCTATACGGGGTATACCGAGCTATGCTTGGGGGGATTCCAGACCTCATTGCAGATCCATGATAGATTTTGCCCTTTTTGTTGGTTTTTTTGGTGGCACCAGTACGTGGAGTCGTAACTCAACTCTTATTGATCCTTGTGGTTTGTATGTGTTACGATCCACTGAGTGGCAGATTTTGCAAGATCATGATTCATGTACAAAGACAAGAGGCGCGAATATGATGCTTCTTCAACCATGAGTGATCATATATTAGAGAAATGTATGGAAGTGGCAGACATGCCCAGTGAGGTAGATACAAAGTTGGTCATATATACAGTAAATGCCTTGTAGGGCCAGAAAAAGAAATCATATAGCACAAAGAAGCCCTTACCCACTCCGGCGCAGACTTCGATCCATAGTATCTGCAGGTGTTGCGGGCTCATGAGAGATCTCAATGGTGGTCTCCTGGTATACACCACCAAAGCTGGTCATTTCCACGTCATCCTTTGGGACAATATCGTCTGTCGAGTCCTCGAATGGACTATTCCGAGTCTCCTTGTCAACAGTAGGCATACTCCGCTGGAACTTTGAGCTCAGTCGAGATCCCATGCGGAATCCTGCCTTTCGAGGGCGAGACCCCTCAGCCCCGTTTGTAGTAATGTTGGTTTGCCATTGAGAGTCGGTGTTCTCGTAGTTGCGGTCGGTCGTACTGTGCTCGGTGTCGGTGATCAGATGGCGACGAGTGACGGTGTAGACAATCACATCCATGAGACCAGACAAGGCCATCAGGGAGCCAGCGACGGCGAAATAGTTCTTGCTTGGGGAGTTGCCTTGAGCGGTTGCCATACGACCTGCCGCCAAGGGCAGTGACAAGACCACGTAAACGACTGGGTAGATGACCATGTAAATCACAACACGGTTGAGACGGTGCAGGCTCTCTTGCTGGCCACGGCGGAGCATCTTTGCTTGTGTCATACGGCGTCGAAGGTAAAAGAACATGATCGCGTAAAGGACGATTGTGCCGAACTCAGAAAGGAAAATCCAGAAGTAGTGGCCCCAGAGTCTTTCGTTTTCGTTTTCCGGGCTCAACCAGCACTGAAACATCAAGCAAAGGTTAGTCGAACGGCTCTCAAGCTTGAGGGAAATAGAGGTACATACCCAATTGGCCTCTGAGATGACAAAGACCTTGGAGCCATATAGACCAACGGGGATGAATCCCAAGATGAGAATGAACATCCATAACGCGATCACACAGTACACGAAGGTATGGAATGGCAATTGGCGACCACGCAAAACCACGGCACCTGTATGTAGAGCAATAGACAAGACGAACAAGCCACTGCCAGGATCACCTGTCTGGATCCACCATCCTTGCAAATAACAGGCAGTCTCTCCAAAATGAACACTGCCGCGCGACACCCAGTGCAAACTGATAAGAAACGCAATTGCTTGCTGTAGGTCGACAAGTAGGAGATTGTAAATAAGCACAACGTATTGGTTCTGAGCAAGCGGCCGCTTATAGTACCGCTGCCAGAAAATAAACCGATAGGTAAGGAACGACAAGAGGCCAAGAGTAGACGTTAATGAGAGGATTGATACCACACCCATGGCAATAAAGAGCGAACGATTGGTACCCTCGACTGGGGACTCTTCGCGAAACTCCCAGCGACGGGCGAGCGAGGAGTCGCCCCCATCAGCGTAGAGAGCACGCAAAGCATGGGTTAGCATGACCATGATAGCAGGGAGCTGGGCCGTGTCCCTCAGGAAGTTAAAAATCCATCAGAGGGGCTCAGGAGCAAGGCCCTCCGTTTGTATAAGAAAATCGGCATTTAAAAGGAACAGGCTCCTGATCAAAACACTCGAGCCGTGAAGCGGCCTGCACCGTATCCGATTCTCCACTATAGTTCGGCTTAGCAGAGCAAAAGCCCTCTGGCCTCCACTCTCTAGCCTCCTGTCATTCATCATCGTTACTCAGCCTCTCAGGGGAACGGAGAAGGCGGAGATAGGTAGTCCACCACTGTCATAATAGCTCTATAGTGCGGCAGATGATGGAATATGGAGAAGCGTGGCAGAGTCAAAAGTGGAGAGGGTTCGCGGCTGTCTATGGTTCGCAGCGTCGAAAGGGAACTTCTGCCGAGCCCTATCTCCACCTTTCACCGTTCAAGCGCGACAGGGTATGGTCGTAATTTGTTCCGAAAAATGCGGCGTCGATCGTCTGTCGGAACACTCAATTTAAGATTCGACGGCGCGAAATCAAGCGCTCGTGTCACTCCACTGAACCGCGTTGGGCTAAGGCGACGCCATCGTCCAGCCATCATAGTGGATTTCTCTCGTATTGACCCACGATCGGGGGGGGGGAGAGACGGGAACAAGAGATTCAATGTGCACCAGTTTCTTTGTTTACGGCCGTGTACCAAAATCAATAATGGCTTGTTAGTTAGTCACGAGCCTCGTGGAGGCGGCGAATGACAGTCCAGGACAGGATTTCGTGAGATGGAGACATCGTAGGATGTACAATCATAACACAATAACTCAAATCCTGAAGTTTAAAATTTGCCGTGTGCTTTATATTGCTTACAACCATAATTGTAAGCACCTCGCTTGGACAACTATATACCCGAGCTAGATATTGTGTTGACTAGGGAGGAGGTCATCTTCCAATGCTCCTCCTCTCTTGCTTCATAAGTTCATGCCCCTCTTTCGTGAGCTCAGGCCTCCTCAAGTCAACCAGGAGCCTCGTAAGGAGGGACTAGTGGGTTTTTAGCAGATGATCCAGACTGTGGAGTAATGTACGAAGTACATCGTTGACTATAGCCCTCACCGGGCGAAAGGATGTACCTTGTTTGAGACCGAGGGAATCGAATAAACTCGGCTCAAGTCTCGCCATTTTTAGATACTACACTATTGGCAGAAGCAGGGCGCCAGCGGTATACCATCTGGCCGGGGTGTTTATAGGTTAACATAGTAGGTTCATAGAGAGTACCTACCCCTTGCATGATTACCTATTTGTACTTCTAATTAAAACGAGGCCGCTATGTCATTCAACAGAGGCAAGCATTGAGTAGATAGAATACCAGGTACCATATAAGATCTGAATACCATTCAAAGAATAAAAATCGTAGACAGGAATAAACGAAGAGGGTGAGGGATCCCTCATGACCCCACCAGAAACTCTCCTTCAGCTTCTAAAGACTTCCGAAACTTTGACCCAGCGAGGCGTGCCCCCACACAGATACGGTAGCCCGGTTTGGCTTCAATTCACCGGGTTGGGAATTCGCAAGACCTGCACATTCCTGTTCGATACGGTAGTCATCCTGAGCGCACGTATGTGTGGTTATAGCCGCTACCAGTCCCATGTTTCTCCCGAGCCATGTTTTATGTAGTTAGACACTGGTCAAATGTCAATTTGAGCCACAGGGATAGGAGGAGGGGGATATCCGGGAGTTTACTAACAATCTCTTCGAGAGCTCCGTAAATGGACACGGGAGAGGAACTAGTAGAATTTCTGTTACACTAAAAGCTATTGGAATTCGTATAGAACGTGTCTCGCTATTCTAATGCTCTGGTGTCTGGTGGTAGACTGGCGCAATTATCAAGAAATTTCACTTACGATTTTCGTGTGCTGCTGCTTCACTGTAATTTCAGAGGGCATTTGCCAAAAGTGTGGTCCATTGATATCAGCACCCCCTTCTAGGGAAACATAGAGCTTCTGTCACCATGTGGTCTGCGCCTTTATCTGAAATTCCCCACGTGGATTAAGAGGGGCGTCTCAAATGTTTATTCACACTTCGGCCTCTGGGTTGTGCCTTATGGAGTAGATGGAGTAGTAGATAGAGTTCACGGATGTTGTTGACTGTAAAGTGTAAACAGATCAATTAAGTGGCCCTGGTGAAAATTGTGAAATCGGCATGAGCCTATGGAAGCATAATTTTCTCTCTACCTTCCCGTAGGTGAACGGCTGTCTCTATCACCGAGGGCGGAGAATAGCCTTTGGGTCTTGGAAGAGATTCTATACCTACCAGATTATAAGGTGCTTCAAGATAAGATAATGATAGAGGTGGAGGGTCACCCGTGAAAGCCAGTTATATACATCGCCTGAACGTGTCCGGTCGGCGTAGTGAGAAAATTACTAGTAGGTCAAATGAAATCAAAAACAATAGGTACCTGGCTAAAGGCTAGCAACTAAAACCTTCCTATTTTATAGGAGATTGTTATTTATATTCAAGACTAATGAGGGTAGGAGGTAAGAGAAATGAGATAAAACATTAGAGTCGAGATTAAATCACCATTTTGACTCTAAACAAAGCAGTAGGAATATGGACTTTATCTTGCGACCTATCTTCAACAAGCAAGTCTCCGTGGCGCAATCGGCTAGCGCGTCTGACTGTTAATCAGGAGGTTGGAAGTTCGAGCCTTCCCGGGGACGCTTCTTTTTGCTCTTTGCCTTTCGTTTCCTCCCTCTGAAGAGTCTCTTCTCTCACTTTGAGCTCACTATTTTTTTTTTTTTTCTTCGATTCAGTTCGTAAGTATTCTATCTCTGCCTCTGACTCAAGATTCTAAATACGGCCGCATTAGGTAGGGCCCGACATTCCTAGTGCGTCCGCGTGGTGAATGTAACCTTAGTGTCAGGTCGGCATCCCGCATAATACCTCACTCACACCGAGTATACGGTGACACGAGAATCAGTCGACACATAGGATGTCCAGCTTGGTGTCAATGCAGTAGATCGTGCATATGATCGACCCCAGTCACACTATCCCCGCTCCAGCCAAGAGTCTGGGTCTTCATATGTCTCAGTCTCTCCTCCAGTGCCCACATTCTCCCCGCCCCGCACGGGAGGCCTGTCCGATTCCAACATGCTGCTTTCTCTCCTCGGTCTCAACTATTACGGCCAAGGTCATCGGGTGATCACTTGGTATCCGCTTCATGTCTAAGACTTGCACCGGATGCAGTCGTGTTTTCCATATCACTTGGAATAGTAGCACGCCTGGGTTGCCTGATGCTCCAGCTGTGAAGATATATAAACGCATCGATGGAGGGCATCATGGACATATACATCAACAAGCAATTCAATCATCTCTCATTGCCTACCCTCTGAATTCAATAAGTATCGAGATCAACATCGACCAACTCAGCAAACATAACCACCTACTATTCCATTCACCATGAAGTCCTTCATCGCTATCTCTTCCGCCATCCTGGCCTCCCTCAACCTCGCCGCCGCTGTCCCAGCACCCGCACCCGAGGCAGTATCCGTTTCGGTCTCCTACGACCCGGTCTACGATGTCTCCGGCTCCTCCGTGAACACAGTTGCCTGCGGCAGTGTGCTCAGCCAAAAGTACCCCACCTTCGGCTCGCTGCCAGGCTTCCCTCACATCGGTGGTGCCCTCACCATCTCGGGCAACGGTAGCCCCAGCTGCGGCAAGTGCTACCAGCTGCACTATTCTGGCAATGGAATCGACAAGACCATCACCGTCCTTGGCATCGACACTGCCCCTCTCGGCTTCAACATTGGTCTTCAGGCCATGAACGACCTCACCAACGGTCAGGCTGAGCAGCTGGGTCGTGTCCAGGCCACCTACACCGAGGTTGATGCCTCGCAGTGCGCATAAGCATTGGAAACGGGACTATAATAATTTGCATGAGATATAATAGCAGGGATGGAATAATCTTGGGGAGAGAGGTGGAGGATGAGATGAGAGGAGATGGACGAGTGGGATTTGTCAAATACATTTTGCTTTAGATTGTCAAGTATACAAAGCATCAAGCGTTTATCCAATTACCTCGAGCATTTCTTCAACGCGCCCAAACTTATCGCGAACCTTTCCCTTTTGTTGGCCGCGCTCACGTTCAGCTGCATCGATACGTTGCCAATCTTGCCAAGAAGTTGTGCGTAGGCCAAGGCTGGTAGCCTCCGCCTTGACTCCATCCCATCCAAGACCACTGCTCTGTTCAGAGGCCTGTAGTAGTGACTGAGAATCCTTCTTGGCGGAAAGATCTTTCAGCACGGTATCCGCAGTGGTGAATGCATCGACCATGGTAGAAGCAATGACACCGGTTGGGCCACGCTTGACCCACCCAGCGCAATATAGACCAGGCAGATGGGTGATCAATGAGCCGTCGGGTAACTCTTGAGATTTACCCAGACCTGACGGGCTCGTGACCCGTCCGAATCCGTCATTGGGAATGATACCACGCTGAGAATCAAATTCGATCCCCAGGTCTTCCATGCCAGGCAAGGGAAGGGACTTGTAGCCGACGCTACGGAAGAAGACGCTAGAAGGTAAGTTTACCATAGCGCGCTTACCACTGGATAGGCGCTTTGGCGTCACTTTAGAGCTGGGGCTGTAACGATCCGCAGGGTCGAGTTCATTGCGGGAGAATTTGGTATGCATGAGACGGTATGGGTGCATGGGTGACCAGTGCAGGGAGTCGGGAGAGAGAAGGAAATCCAAGGACCATGACTTGGTTGCTGTCTGGGGATCATTGGCAGAGCCCTTTGCAAGAAGCTGCATCAGTCGCTTCTGCGCCCGGGGTAGCCCGTTGATGACTTCTTCGGGAGGGAACACGTCCTGCGGAATGGGGTCGAAGGACACAGACGGAAGCTGAAGAAGTTCTCGAATTTCTTTAATAGTGAAAGAGGCCTATCATCAAATTAGAGGAACCAGGGCTGGAATGTTGTGTGTGTTGGGGGCTGGGGGTATGTACCTGCAACGGTCCTCGGCGGCCAACGACTCGCACGCGCTTAATTCGGCTCTTAGAGAGCGCCTCCACCGCATAGTCGGCAATGTCAGTACTCCGAAGGGCATCCACATCCGAGAGTAGGATTCTAGCGACATCGAGTGCCACGTTACCCTGGCCAACGATAACCGCATCTTCGCCACCAGTTAGGTCGGGTTGGAGATCCCGATGCTCGGGTAGACCGTTGTACCACCCAACAAAGGCACGAGCCGAGTACACGCTACGCAGAGCCTTCTCTCCGGGTATTCCTAGTTCTTTATCCTTGGACGCTCCATATGCGAATAGAATGGCATCGTAATGGGGCTTGAGTGCGGCGAGAGGCAGGTCGTTGCCGAGGTCGATATTGCCGACAAAGTTGAAGCGGGGAGAGGTTGCAACCTCTGTGAATTTTTCTTCACAATTCTTTAGACAGGTTAGTCGCAATGACAATACGCTGGATACACCTTGCGATAGTTTAATGGAACTCGTATGTCATTGCCGCTGAGCACGCACCTTTACTTCGGGATGATCCGGGGCCACACCGTATCGAGCCAATCCAAATGGCACTGGGAGCTTCTCATACATGTCAACCACTGCATCTTGATGCTTGCTCAGTAGACGCGATGCTGCATAGAATCCTGCAGGACCGGAGCCGACAATCGCGACGCGGACTGGCCGGTCAACTTGAGCGGTATGACTACTCAGACGGCGCAGCGAGTACGAGACTACCGGCTTTGGAGCAGCCCTCAATATAGACAACCGGCCCAATCGTGTTGTGCACTGGGCACAGACAAAGGCCCGCTCGAGCATGATGTGAGCAAAGCAGAGATGAGTGACTCACCCCGCAGTTCCTTTGAGGTTTCGGAGCTCCGGAGGATCGGAGTCAATCGCGGGAAAAGGAAGCTTATCGAGAATCGCTTATCAGATGGGCGCGTCCACACGTGACCTTATCATTTATCTTCGTTGCCGGGCCAACTATCCTGTTGATCGCCGGCCTCTCCGGTGCCATGCGCCGCATGCTCTCAGCTCGTCGTCGCTGTCAGATCGCATTCCAACTCCTCCATTCCTCATCCACGTTCCCTTTCATTCCAGATTCCCGCTTCCTGATCCCCACGTTTCGCGTGGCTTTCACGGGAGCCTTCAGTCGCTACCATGGGCAGATCGGAGCCTCCATTCATTTACGATCGTCCGACCACCTACAGCTTCTATGGCCCGACCGACCCAGGCTTTAATCCCAAGGCCGTGACGCAAGCGAGCCGAGCTCCTCCACCACCGAGGCCCACGCAGAAAGGCCCGTTGGTGAATATCAACCGACATCCCGACTCAGTATGTGGCAGCTCTAGTACCACGGATACAAGATCGATCGTTACTAACAATAATTACAGTGGGGCAGCTTCGATGCAAAGTCAACCTGGACGCCAATGAGTCCCAACACAAAGAATAGAGTCACATTTGCGCGACGCATACAGCTGGCTTTACGAGTCATCACTCTCCTGGGGGCACTGGGATCTCTGTTCTGCTCGATTGTGATAAACAACGTTGCGACAACCGTCATCTGGATCATCCGGGCTGGTGTAAGTAATACAACCCAGACACGTCTAGACTTGTCCGCTAATTAATTTCTAGCCCATTGTCGCAATTCTACATACTCTCTATGCCATTTACCATCTCTGTCGCTCCCCGGTCACCCGACCCCCAGCTTCACAAGCTAGCTATGGCTTGTTCGCCTCCACTCTGGATGCGGGGCTCATTCCGTTCTACGTGTTTACCGCCTTCATGGCTCATGGAGAATATACCACTGATGTCTACCATTGGGGCACTCTATTTGGCAACGATGCTGTGACTGTTCAGGTGGCCAAAGCTACTTTTATCTGTGCTCTCGCCAATGGCGGCCTGCACCTCGTTTCGCTTGCCTTGTCGATCTTCTTGGCCGTTATGTTCCGCAAGATCTCTCATCTACCTCCGGATATGAACCCACTGGAAGACAACTTGACTGCTCGTCCTCGCAAGAGTCGCAAGGAGATTGATGTGGATGAGAAGCATCTTAGCTCGTCCACTCTAAACTCGAGTCTCGAAGACCCGCTCATTGGTCCTCCTCGTTCTATGCCCTTTATGCATACACGTGGTCAATCTTTGGTCAGTGACTCTAACCGTGGATCAGTGGATATGATGAACGTGAAGCGCCAATCTGTGGTATCTGTGCATCCCCACCGGCTTTCTCACTTGGAGCCATCAAGCCCCGAGATGTTGTTCCAGCATCCTGCTAGCCAGCCATATGATATGACCGCAGAGGATCCTGCTCCAGGCTACCGAAATGTGGCTGCCCGTTCACCCCAAGTTGTGGACCCTGCTACTCACACCCACCTGGCATCTCTGACTGCGGATAGATTGGACTCGGTCAGCCCCTTATCTGGCAATTGGGTTGCATATCCCGAGCGTGATCCATCCCCAGTCAGTGAAATCAAAAATGAAAATGAGGCCGATCTTCGTCAATCTTCGTCCGTTTACAGTCGCCGCACCATCTCCACAACCACCTCACAAGGTGGGAATGGTTTCCGAGACTGGTTCGCGTACGGACAGAAGCCTGCGAGCATTGGAAGTGTTATCCCCGAGGATACCCGCGGAGAATATGCATCGCTAGCAATGCACGAACAGTATGGAAACGAAGAAGAAAAGTTCGAGCAGGATCTCGGTGACCGGCGCTTTAACATCTTCCCCGACCCCGAAGAGCATGATAATGATCATGATGATGAGCGTTCTCACGGCCTTCCCTTCAACCCTCTTATGCTTAACCCCCCAACTCCCCAGCCAATCCTCACGGGGAAGCCGGAAGACACCGATCCCATACGACGCAGCGTCCTGGGCGATAACCTGAACATCTCCAACCAGCAAGCTCAGGTCGTTGACACTCACGAATCACCGGCCTCCCCGCCACCAAAGACCCGCTACTATGGTAACCTGGAGGAAGAGGGCAAGCCTGGTCTGGACATGTCACGGCACGTCAGTGCTCAAGATGACTTGACCCGCAAGCCAACGAAGCTGTCCAAGAAGCGCAACAAGAAGATGTCCGCATACCAATCCCTAAAGAAGGACGACAGCGATGATGAGGGATATCTCAACTCCCGGAGCGCAACCGAAGGGGACCGCAAGGGTCGCGTTGTCAGCAACTCCGGCGCTGACACTGCTCGACCGGGTTTGGTCAGCGGTGTTGGTGCCTCGTTATCCTCCTATGGAAGCTACATCGCCGGACTGGGTGTTGGACGTCGCCGCGATGTGAGCGGCAAAGTGGCAGAGGAAGGCCGCAGTCTAAACGTTGTCGATGAAACTGAAACCCCAAGCCCGCCCTCGAGCAACCAGGCAACACCTGCGCGGGCTGCTGGATGGGCACGATTTGCGGGACTGTGATTCATCACATAGATGGGAAAAGATACCTCGGATTTTCTTGTTTCTTTACGGAGTTTTACCATCACCTCTTTTACGCACGTCATGTAACGATCTATTTCATTTGATTTCTTTTTTTCAGGGTTCAGCGGGCCCTTTTGACATATTGATGGAACATTTCTGGTTGTGATTTATTTCTGGTGTATGGATATTTCAGATAGCATATTTGACAATGATAGTAACATGCAATTTTATCATTCTTTCTTCGAGATTAGGCCGGTTCGGATGAATAGCACTAAGTGGCTGCCCGATCGACTTGATCTAGCTCGTCAACCATTTACATCGAATGTCATTCTGGATTCAGCAGACTGAAAAAGATTGACGCATCTCTCGATCGCTCGATGTGTCCGTGCCAGAAAACTATTATAAACGCATCCAGAAAGATGAGATGAAACGTGCTTAGAAAGGCATTGTTTAAAGGACAAACGGTCAATGCTGGGCGATTTCATTCCATTAAAATCAAGAATAGCACAACCTATCGACCTCGGAAACAAACCAAACCGGACCAAAAAGGGTATCACGAGATACAAAACAATAATAAGACATGAGTAGAAATAGGCACACAGTTACATTACGAGGGCACACCTTCATATTCCCAGCCCTCGATAACACGCTTTCGCCGACGTGAGTTCCGTCTGTTGGCATTGCACTTGACAAACAGCGTCAAGGCAGTAATAATACAAATGACAATACCCGCTATGGCAGCCACCAGCACAGTCTTGCGCTCCAGCTGCTGTGGATCAGACCCGTAGGGACATTTAGCCTCGGGACCGCCCGTGACCCAGCAAGATGTGACATCAATGGAATTGAAGTCAATATATATCTCCCGTAGCATAGCGTCGGTCGATGCAGAGTTGATCGTCGTCTCAGGTTGGGTCAGAAGATACTTGTAGAGGTAAGTATTCTCCAAGCCAGTACGTGGGACGGCGAAATTTGATCCCGGAGGACATGTATCCGAGACGTTGGAATACCCCGCTGTGGCATTGGATAGGATCCATGAAAAGGGTGAATTGCCTATCCGACAGGCGCCTCGACGCGTTTCGGAACAATTGGTGGCACGCCAGTGACCATCCGACGAGAGGTCCATGATAGCACAGCGGTCAAAACTGGGCGTGTCTCCTGTGCCGCCTCCTGAACTTGCACCCTGTGGCTCACCAATTGCCCAGGCCCATCCCGTCGATAGGGAGACGTTCCGATAATGTTCGACGTTGGTGTCGGCAGTCTCATCGAAGAGAGTTGTGTTGAGCAAAGGGGACATCCCACAGCCTGTAACCCCAGAGATCACGTCGGTTAACGATCCCATAGTGTTCTCTGTAGATAACCCATTTGGAACGGGGATTGAACTGGAGAGAGCCCAGGACGAGTTGACTTGGGAGACTTCGGTGGCATCCGCCTTGTACATACAGCCCGACGCCAGGGTCCCGTTTGTAGTGGCAGTAATGTTCACAGCAGAAGTCAAATAGCCAGGGGGGAAGATGGCATCTTCATCCTGAGCAAAGTCGTAAGCCGCAAGCTGCGGATCCACTGATCCATACTCGATGATGATTCGATCGGCTTTTGCAAGCTGAACATACTTCGCCGATGGCCATCCATCCGGAGTACTTTGCGTGCCTGCTTCGTCTTTCTGAATTGTATAGTATTCCACGATCGGCATGTAGCTTTCATCAACTTGATACCACGACTCGTTCAAATTGCTTCGGTCCTTGGCAAGCTGAGTAGGGGTGTAGAGATATTGCCGGAGAGCATCATGGAGAAACGAGCCCGCTCTTTCCGTGTCTGAAGAGGGTAGATCCTTGCCGGTTACCGCCTGGGCTGGCTTCGACGGTTCAGCAACGCTGCCAGCAACATGGAGATTGAGGACCAGATAAGTTGTATAGACCAGAAGTTGAGATGTTGTGGCTTCAAAGTACCCGACAAGTACTTCCGAAAGTGAATATAGATCAAGGTCATTGGTGCATCTGTAGGGTCCCAGCTCATAGACCGTATCCCCATAGGAATCAGTGTACCCGGTGACGGTCGCGGTGCCTGCGTCCGAAGTCGTCGTAGCAGTTTCGGTTGTAATAGTCGAAGTGGTCGAGTCTCCGGTTGTCGTAGAAGTATAAGTTGACACTGTCACATCGACTCTGGCAGGAATCTCTACAGGACAAAAGGTCCATGTCCGACGTTCCACCGACCAATATAGGTCTGTAACTAGCCGTCTATAACCGACTGCAAGAAGATTGGCGATGCACTTGGCGGCATCTTTTCGAGCATATAAGCCATTGCCAAAGCAGGCCGATGAGAGTGATACGGCAGGGTTGGTAACGAAGTTGATTGGAATTTGGCCGGCTACATCGCGTTCACTCTGGGGTGATGTCAGTCCACGCGACGCACTAGACCAGTATAATGCAGACTCACCAGGAGCAGTGCTATCCATGTCGGATCACCAATGGCATTCTCAGCATCATAGGAGACCGACATGGAGAAGTCTAGAGCATGGCGCACTCCATGCAAAGTGATGCAAGTGGTAGTCCCTAGATTGTAGTAGACTAGTAGTTAAGAGGGTTGGGGGGGGGGGGGCTGCGGGCGGAGCGGATAAGCTGCAGGGCGGCCGCAGATCACCTGAGTCGATCTGGCCACTTCGCTCTTTCAGACTTCAACTTTCTGAATTTCCACCCCAA